>JBBPML010000082.1:0-91200 GCA_038090275.1 Austroboletus novae-zelandiae | reverse complement strand
ATATACGCGGGCAATGGCGGGCCTGCGCTCGTGCTCGTGCTCGTGCAGACACGAACTGGGGGGCAGGTGAGGGTGAGATTGGCTCGAAATGAGTCAAAACATACCTGGTAGCTGAAAACCAAGTAGATCAGAGTTAGTAATGGAAGGGCGAACAAACCTGAGCCATCCATAGCAGGATCCACCAAGCGTCCCAGACAGCCTATTGAGGCATCGACAGTCCCACGTGCGATCGGCTACTAGTCGACTAAAAGTCATGAGCCGCGACTTTTACTGGCTAGCCAAGTCGTCAGTTAGCCGCCCTGAAGGTGAAGCCGCAAATTCATTTACAACTCAGATTTCACGAATACACCACTGTATTGAGCGAGAAAGAGCAACATTGTAGCTACAATTATATGTATCCACAGTGTGAAAACCAGCCAAGTGAGTCTTTTGGTGTGATCGTATAGAGTGCACTAAGCAAGGTAATATAGACATCCTGTTCTGTCAACTCTGACATGGCTAGTTGTGCATACTCTCCGTTACGACAAAGATGGTACTTCATGGCTGAAAAAGCGAGCTCGATCAGATCCAGGTCAGGAGAATATGGTGGCAGAAATTCACATCGCATCCCCCTAGACAATGATCAGTACACAAAAAATCTAGCAGTGATAACACGTACCTAGATTCAATAAGTTCCTGAATATCAGGATGCTTATGAATTCTACAGTTGTCCATAACAATGACCGAGTTAGATGCAGGAAAGGGTTGCATATTATCAAGCAGCCGCTTAATAAACTGCGTGAAAGTCTCCGTGCAAAATGACCCTTCAACAATACTACAATGTAAGATGCCTTCTTGAAGAGAGAGCGCAGGAAGGACTGAATAACTTTATTACAGTCAGCATGATCAAAATTAGATGATAACGTACTTACCGTCGACCACGTACGAAAAAGGCCTTGCGTTGAGCCTTAGTTCCTCTGATTGACCAGGCATAGCCATGATAGGTTGTTCTGCGGTCAACAGAACTCTCATCAACAAATACAAGTTGCTCTGGCCTATATGATCCTATCCGTGTAAGATATTCAAGGCGCTTCTCTGCTGAGCGTTCTGCTGCAACGCGCGTGATCTAAAACAATAATGTGAATGTTACTATGACAATACACAGGTCAGGCCCCACCTTTTTCATCGTGAATCCAGCTCTACGAAGTGTTCTCCACACAGTAGCTCGCGAAACATGAACACCACAAGATGACTCCAACATCTGTTGAAGCTCATCCAAGTACAGATCAGGTGATTTTTGCACGGTACCTAGAAGAAACTGTAATAACGAATGTGTCAGTTTTCTATGTCTTCATAATAGAATAGATATGATACTTACCTCAACATCAATGTCACTCAAATGCCTGTTTCCAACTCTCGGCTGCTGAGTGGCACCTTCATCTGGGTTGGGGATAGTTCCATGTTTATTAAAGTGAGCGAGGAGTCGTTGGATGGAGCGGACAGAAACATTCAAGCACACGCTAATTCGTTCATGATCCAAAAATTTTGAGAGCCGTACAATGGCCCACTATATTTCGGGAGTCATCTGCTGGCCTCGTGGCATGGCTATGACATTGTTTCAAGCATTGAAAGAGAGCACGAGAAGGAATACTCACCACCGAATGAATCCCGAAATCCCGAAATTTCAAAAGTTTCAAACCTGATATTTTCTTCTTCGGTCCAGTCGGAAACTATTCTCCTGAGTCGTCCGAGTCGATTGGTGTCGTTCCGGTCAAGTTCCGGGTGGATGTTGAGAAGATATGGGCAACCGAAGTTGGGGTGCGTTTTTGGACGTAATTTTCCCACGGCGCCAACCTCGGTGAAAAAGACAGTAATGGAAATTTGTGAGAACGCCGAACAAAGAAGGGGGACTCGTGGAGATGGCGAATTAATCTTATATCCTCGATTTTAATAACCATTCTATGCATTGGTATGCTATTAAGTTATACACTACGTGTGGACTTGTATTACCAACCGCCGGGATCCACGTTGGTAAGGCCGAGTGGGTGGCAGTGCTCGTTGCAACGGCCCCTGATTCCTGCCATCAAACCAAGTCCGTAAGTAAGGGTCTCTCAAGAACTAGTCCGCTGCCCAGCCATGAAATTGGGCGCTAATCAGCGCACTTGTCGCTTTTTGGAAGTCCAGGGGTGGGACAGCTGAGCCGCGAGTCGGTACTAAAGGGTAAATAGGACCGCCTGGCCAGATAGACTCCACACCATGTTCAACAACTCTTCAGGCGTCGACGTCAGCCATTCGACGTTTAACGAGGTCCACCACGACCAGTATTTCAACTCTCGTACGAGTGTGCAAGGCAGCCAAACAGTAAACACGATCGTACATGGCAACCAGATCGTCCAAGGCAGTCAAGTTGGTTAGCGCGCTTCTTCAACCGTCTTCGTCAGTTCTAATTTTTTTTACTAGGCTTAGAAGCATTGTGGAAAGCAAGCACCCCCAGCGCCACCTTTGACTCCGCGGAACGCCATCCCGCACCACGATGTCTCCAAGGCACACGAATTGAACTTCTCGATCGCCTGACACGATGGGTGAACAGCCAAGATGAAAACGACGCCAAAAATTACGTTTGCTGGGTCAACGGCCGACCTGGCTCTGGTAAATCAGCTGTATCGCAGACGATCGCAGAGATGCTCTCTGCTCAGAAACGCCTCGCCGCCAGTTTCTTCTTTTCGCGGCGCGACATCGGGCGACGGACGACCCGCTACTTTTTTCCGACGGTCGCGACCCAGTTTCTGTCCTCGGTCCCTGAGATTCGACCGGCCTTGCAGGCTACCTTGGAAGAGGACAATATGATTCCTTCCAAGGTCCTCCGCGAACAAATGCAAAAGTTGCTGTTGGAGCCACTGTCTAGTGGTCTCGAACATACAGGGCCGCCGCTCGTCCTCATCGTGGACGCGCTCGACGAATGCGATGACCCCCGAATCGTCGTGGAGTTGGTGTCCCTGTTGATCCAGCTCGTCCAGAGTTCCCCCCTACCCCTGCGTCTACTCATTATGAGTCGCCCGGAACCGTGGCTACAAGCTCATTTTCGCCAGCCGGATGTTGCGTCCGTCGCTCTCACGCTGGAGATCCAGTCGTTCAGCGTCGAGAACGACATTCGAAGTTTCTTGCAGTATGCTCTGAATAAGGTGCAACAGGAACATGTGCAGATCATGCCGGATGGACCCTGGCCATCTACAGAGGATCTAGACCGGATCGTCGAGAAGGCGTCCGGTCTGTTTATATTCGCTTTGACAGTGGTCAAGTTCGTTGGAGATGGATTACACAATCCTGCTCAACGCCTCCGAACCATCTTGGAAGACAAGCCGTCTCGTGACGCGACATATTCTGATTTGGACGCTCTCTATCTCGGTGCCGTATCCACTTTCCCAGATGCCGACACAGTTCGTCTCATTCTCGGTATCGTGTATTGCCTTTCCGTTCCTATGACCGTTCCGGCGTTGTATCGTCTACTCGATCGACCAGATGTCGACGTCAGGATCGTCATTCCCGCTCTTACCTCGGTGCTGTTGTCATCCGAGGACGGAAAGAAGCCCATCCAGTTTTACCACGCGTCGTTTCGCGATTTCTTAATCTCGCCGCAGAGATCGCGCAAGTACACCATCGATCCGGTGGTGTATCATCGCCTCATGGCGTTACTTTGCTTCAAGACCATGGTCAGATCGTTGAGGCGAAACATGTGTGGATTCGCCGACCCAACCAAACTAAATCGGGACGTTGAAGATCTTCCTGCGCGACGGCAGGCGGCGTTTGACGAAGCGTTGTTGTACGCGTGTCGGTATTGGTCGCATCACGTGACGCAACTTCCTAGCGAAGGTGGTGCGTACGAGTCACTCCTGGAGGCGATGCAAGAGTTTTGCAGCAAGACGCTCGTGTATTGGATCGAGACGGCAAGCATTTTCGACGAAGTTGAAAACGCGATCGTCGTGTTGCGAGATGCGCTGAACTGGCTCAAGGTGCGCAGCGCCTTTTCCTTTCTTCTGGTCGTCTAAACCTAAACATGCTATTAGTCGCTTGCTACCGTCCCATTAAAGACGGCCACGCTGCTTGAGGATGCCGAACGGCTGATACTTCTTTTCAGACAGCCCATCTCCCAGAGTGCATCGCACGTGTACCACACTGCGATCACCTTTGCTCCATTGTCTAGTGCTCTCTATGCTCATTTCAAACACGAAGGAGGGGGAGTATGCACCATCCATCAGGGACAGGACAATGTGTGGGAGGCGTATCAATATGCTCTCGACCTTGGGACCTTGGTCTCCTCTGTCGCTTTCTCTCCGAGTGGAAGCGTTTTCGCTACTGCTGGCGAGAATCAAGGGGTTCAACTATGGAATGTCGTCACGGGAGGGAATGTGGCGAGTTTTGAGGACAAGGCGTCGTCCCTCCTGGTCCGCTTTGCGAATTCTGGGGCTTTTGTTGCAGCTAATTTTCAAGACGGCACGGTCGCTGTTTGGGACCCCAATCTAGGACGAGAGCACCTCAAGGATAAAGACGCACATACAGATACGATCACATCCCTCGAATTCTCTCCAGACAGTTCCATTCTTGCGTCCAGTGCTCGGGATAACTCGATCCAGCTATGGTCGCTCGATTCAGCGCAACGCTCACATAAACTGATCGCGCATGAGGGGCCGGTCACAGTGCTTACATTTATGCCCGATTCCCAACGATTGTGTTCGGGGTCAGAGGATAACTTAATCATCATCTGGGATGTGAAAGCTGGCAAGGTCATTCGTGGGATGATGGGTCATCGTGGAGGTATCACCGCGTTGAATGCGTCACGTGATGGGACCATGGTTGTGTCGGGTTCAGAAGACAAAACTGTCAAGGTCTGGGATGTTCGATCGGGAAGCTGTACGCGGACCCTTTCCAAGGGGCACAAGAGCGTCATTCGTTCGGTGCACTTTTTTGACGACGGCAAACGGTTTCTATCAGCTTCGGACGGAACGATCCTCTCTAGTAGCGTTTCCACGCGTAAATCCTCTTCTGATATCTCTGTCTGGGATTTGGGACAAAACATTCAGGCAGCGATGAACAACGCACCGATTTGGCAGGCAAAGGTCTTCGGTGGACTACCTAAGTTTGTGTTGAGGAGTTTGATCGAGTCCTCATGGAAAGATTCATTGGCACTCGAGCAGCTGTTAGTTGCCTATTCGCCCAAGTCATCCTCTTTTGCGTACTCGTATATCGCCGAATCTTGGTCTGCGCCGTTTGGGTCCAAGGTAGAATCGCCGTCCATACACACATCGCAAGCTCTTATCACCTCTGTCGCCTTGTCTCCGGACGGTACGCGCATCGCGGCCGGTAGCTATATCGGATCGCTCGATATTTTAGATACCACTGTTCCGGTCCGCAAGTGGGACGAAGAGATGAAACAAAACTTCTCTATTCCACTCAGCAACGCGACGACCGTGGTACCCGCTCCAAATGGGACGCGCTTCCTCGCCAATAGCAGACTATCGTGGTACCTCACCGACAGTCAATTCCATCTTCTCTCCAAAATCGACTTTGGCATCGCCGACTACGCACGCGATGACGACGTAGCACAGCCCATGTTCTCGGCGGACTCGAGCACCTTTGCATGGTGCATGTCCGACATTTGGGAACGTCAAAATCACAGAAACGTACGCGTGTACGACTCCACAACGGGAACGCAGAAAGTGCGTTTCTCTGGACTGAAAAAGGCCCTGGCATTTGTCGTTTCTTTCGATGGAAATCTTGTCGGGTGTGGTCACGAAGGTGCCCTCACGGTATGTGACGTGGGAAAGAAGGCTAAGAGGTCGATGAATGTAGCCGCGGACGTGTCCATCACAGCGTTGGCCTTTTCGAGCGATTCGGAGATGCTGTTGAGCGGTTCCAAGGACGGGGTTCTACAACTCTGGGACGTGTCATCTGGGACGTGCAAGGTAACTTTTTCTGATGACGCGTTCAAGTCGACCGCGACGGCCGTCGGTTTTGCACCGTTTGGTGACATGGCCGTGATCGCACACAAGGACGGGGCTGTTCGTCTCATCTCTCTGCCCACGTCGGCGTCGCATGCGCTGTGTCCGAATGAGACCACGTTCACCAAGGACGTTGTGTACGTGATGTTTTCGCAAGACGCGATCGGATGGCGATTGACGTGCAAAACGGACGACAACAATGTGTCGTTTTGGACCGTGCCCGGAGAGTTGTTTTCGACAAGTGCGTCGGTGAGAAAGGGCGAGGGTGAAGAGGGTCAGGATAAGAATGACGTATCTGTGTCTTGCTCCGTGTGTGACCAAAAAAAGGAAGAGGCCCCCATCAAGGACGAATCACACGAGGAGCCCACTTCCAACGACCGATCGCGAGTCGAGCACGGAGAAGCAGAAGCAGAGGAACCTTCTCCCAAGGATGGGTCACAACCAAAACGCGAGAGTGAGGATCCCCTCAAGGATGAATCGCAAGAGGCAGCGACGGAGGCGGCGGCGGAAGAAGCTACCAGCGCCGACTCGGCTATTCTGTCACATCTCATCACCAAACACGAATATCGCGTCTTCGACGTCGGATTCCGGACGCCATACGTGATACGCAACGACGGTTGGGTGTGTAAAGTGAAAGAAGGGGAGGACGAACGTTTGTTTTGGCTGCCACAACATTTGCGACCACTGCGTAACGAGCCGCAGTTTTCGGTGTTGAACGGGAGGATGATGATATTGACGCACAATCGAAGGGTCTTGTTCTTGACGTTAGGAGGTGTATGATGGTGTACTAATTCTACGTTATCTAGCCTAGTATCACAATTCTAGCCAGACATCAAAGTCCGGCCTGGCTTGAGCTGAGCTTTGTCTGCACGTCATCTCGTGATTTGCTTCTATCCCTACACTCTAAGAGTGCCTTGCCCCCCTCCTATGCCCCATCCCTTGCTCACCATGCGGCCTCCCAGAGGCAGCAACAAGTCGACGCGACGACAAAATATGGTATTGTCACATCAATGCGTCGGCCATACTGACCTCACCAGCAAAGTGCTGGGTAAAGGTGAGTGGGCTCGCGGCACGGTTGAAACAAAGACGGTGGGGAGGTACCATTGCATCGGTCGCCTCGCCATCTTTGTCATTTCGAAGGTCGTTGGCACGGGGGTTCGCCGTCGTTGTGGTGGCGCTAGGCTGTCATTGCGTTGTCAGTGACCTCGGTGTTCATCGTCTGGGCGCAAGGACGAACGGACTACGGGGCACAAATGATGTGGCCAGAGGGCGGTGACAAATGGGACATACTTTTGGTGGTCACCTCCCGTCGTCGAGCAGTTTGAGCAGCTGTTGCCCCGGCGCACACTCATTATCTCAATCGTCTTCATCGAGGTGCGCGGTCGCATTATGGCCTTAACCCTCGTTGTCGTCGTCATCGGAGTGGGTATGCCGTCGCGAGCCGCGTCACCGCATTGCTGGGCACACCTATATGTTGGCTTCGTCAGCGTTGAGATGGTACAACAGCGGTGTCAGGCCCAAGACTCAAGCGCGCTCAATATATAAAGAGAATGCGAGAGAGACTACCAAGAAACGACACATCATCAGAACAAGAAAGAATAAAGAGACAGGGACATACCTGAGAAACGATAAGGTCGGGTTAACAAGTGGTGCTGTATGTTCGTGCACGTGACTGATCATATGACTGATTACGTACTGTCCTTGATGAACAAGTTTCCGTTATTTGTGCCGTCAAAACAACATCGCTCTAACTGAGCTGAACCAAATGTTTACTGAAGATCACCTCGATCTTCACGAAAATTCTGAAGCATTGCATTATGCACTTACCCATGTCTTTTTCCCCATTGAACTTCCCAACCAAGACGATTATTCTCTAGAAAAAAATATTCCCTTGGTTGGCGCAGTATGCACTGCCGCCCATGCGTATGGTGTGCATGTACCCAAGGATTTCCAGCCACAGTGGCATCGCATCACGTTGATGCTAGACAGATTGCAAGCGTCCCTGCAGTGCGAGCACCTGGATACCACCCGGATCATGACCGAGTTACGTGGAATGCAAACAGGAGGCATGTTTGCAAATTCCTGCATGGACTCCTGCTGACAAATCTATAGACATTGTTACGTTTTTCGTTCGACGTCAGAATGCTGCGGTTATGCTCACCAAAAGAGAGAGCTCCATGCTGTTTGAGTCATTCGAGGTGTCCCCACGCGAAGATGCTGTCGAGAGCGCAGCTGGCTCTCTGTTGTGTTCGTATCCATTGTCTGCCGTCGAATTGTCCAACAACGTGTTTGACAATCTGGATTTTCAATTCGAATTCGCCGACTTTCTTTCTCTTCCCAATGCCGCCGATCCCAGTCTCCCTTCCCCTCCTGTTGCTCATCCGCAATATGTCACCGCATTGCTTTCTGGCATTTTACGAGGTGTCGGACGCGCGGAGGTTGTACTCTATCACGAAACGTATTCGTGACCACGTTGGCCGCTCACAGCAGAATGGTCGTACAACTGAAGATGAAAGGGTCTGGCGTCGATCGCCTCTTTGGTTTCTCATCAGGATAGCCATGCAGATGTGCATTGAACGTTCCCCTCTTGGAAATACCTCCTACAAGAGATTCCTTTTGTTCTTCATATGCATGTTTGCAAGCGACGCAAAAGATCAGCGTCTATCTAGCGATCTGCTTCATTTAATGAAATCCAAAATTCTCCGTCGTTTGAGCAAACTTGGCTCTATTAGCACCGACTGGCTCTTTGAGATGGCTTTGAAAACATGCGCAAGTCTTCGAGAGGTCCTTGATGCGAGATGGATGCATCTCCAATCTGTCCATTCCCGCCCACGTTCATTTCGGAATCCTTCCCAGGACGAACTCACGAGAGATATGCGGCTTGAGCTTCTGGGTAGCCGTGAACACATTGAGAATGCTCTTGCGAATCGCCGCAGCAAAGCCCAGCCCACCCTTTTCCACCCTAACCATCGTCCTCGCGGCACCATCGATAACTTCCTGTCTCCAGATGGTGCCAAATTTTTGGAGGATGCATATGATGCTGACCCTGATACGACTCTCTACGACATCGAGAAAGCGGTGGAGCGGGATTTAGATGAATGGTTTTCCAATGTCACGGATGTGGATGATGCATGCGCCCAGCTGGAGATCTTGATGGATAAATACCTGGCGAAAGCTTTTTTTCGGTGGAATGGAAGCCCAGAAGATTCTTCCATCATGGTGCTGACAGCCCTGGAGCTTTTCGTCGTACTTGATAAGCTAGTCATCAAGGAGATCCCTATGCTTGCCGACTACTCCCCTGAACTTCCGATAACTCTCCTCGAAACCTTGTTGCTGCGCAAGGGATTAAGTTTCCATCGTCTTTCCCGCATATATCAATACCTCTCTGTCCGTCACTCGCATTCGCGCCCGGGGTGGTCTATACTCTCCGATGAGTTCACGAAAGATAGTTTTCCTGTCCGTTATTATGACCAGTCTCCAGATCTTCAGCGGGTCTCAGCTCACATCGTTCGGTACACCATGGAGTCGTTTCCCGTTTCCCCCTTACATGCAAAGGCGGTCATTTTTGAGCTGCGATGTCCGTCGTGCGTTCGTATCTGGCGGTCGGCTGCTCCCCGCATTTTGCATCATTTCAGCAACCAAGACTATGCTTTCCGACGAGATACAGAGCTGCAAGGACATAATCTGCTCGCTCATTATCCTGCATTACAGCCATACTTCGACCGCCACGAACGTACGCCACTCTCTGTCCAGATTCATTTTGCGTGCTATGATCCTAAGGAGTCACACAAATCAAGAAGTGGCCCAACACTACGTTATGCGATCCAGTATTTTCATTTCAAAGGAGAATACGTTCCCTCGGCGGGGGACTTTTGTGTAACCGTGGATTCGAGGAATTACTTTGCAGTTTGGCGGCGGTGGGACGGTCACGACGAATATTCATGCAAGCTCACGTACAGGCTTGAAAAGCATGATGGATGTGCGTCTTGCGACAGCCTGGAAAAATACGTGAACCATACCTCTCATACTTCCAATGATGCCTTGGCTGCTCAAGAAAATTGTCCCGTGGATCTTTCCCTGGAAGAATTTGTTACATTTACGCACCTGCGGAGTGGTGGTTCGTTACAATGGGTCAACATCTTGCAGGGATTGCGGAGCAGAACTATCAACTTCCGACGTCACCATGTACATTACCTGCTTTCGCAAGCGGTATTTCAAGTAGGGCCACTCGATTTGAATACAGGGACCTGGATCTGGCACCAAGAACTTCAAGATACATCCTTTTGCAATGCCCTTCTGGACGAGCTTGACAAGCTATTCGCGGAAGTCGGTGCTGGCTCGGTCGATGGGATGATGATGAGCACAATTTCATTATTACTCACTCGGATACTTGAGTCAAGTCCAAGCGAAGGCGTCTTGATGCGAGTCATTGCGCTTCTTCGGAATGTTCGCAGGCGGACGTTCGACTGGGTACAGGAGCTATCCTACAATCTAGCGATGGCCCCCATCAACAAGGAACGAAGCGATCTCTTGCTCGATATGGTCGCCACTTGTCAAAGTACTTTTGACGTCGACTCTGTCACTCTCCGTGCGCTCTGTCGTTCCGCAGAGGAGGTTGATACCGCACTTTCTTCCACCCTCTTTGTGCCCGCACTCCGTCCTCAACGCCTCCGTATGTCCAGTTCTTTGATATTTTGTATATTTAATTAACGTGAACTTATCAGACATGCATGATCGATATTCACTTTTACTTCTTCAACGAGCCCGTCGCCTCTCCTTCGCCCTGGAAGATGTGCTAGGGGATATGATTCTTGAAGACGTATCAGACTATGGTGTTGATCTCGCAGTCTGCAAAGTTTTTGCCGGCCATAAGCCGAGTGCACACAGATGGGAACGTTTACAGTATCCGAATTCTCGTTGGTTTGCATCCCGAAGTAGAGCGACGAAAGGTCAACCATTACAAATGGTACATTTTAATCTACTCGATGGGACACTTCGAGCAGGTGGCCAACCGATAGGAGGGTTACCACAAACCACCAGAGTTAACCCAGTATATCGGGAAATATTTCGTGACGTGCGTGCACGATGTAATCGTTCATATTGTCAAACATTACTCATTATTTTGTGCAGCAAGGTTTCTTTGTAATACCGTCTAATCTTCCTGAAATGGATTTCACGACTCTAACAGCAATGTCGGAATACAAGGTATGTGAATGAAATTCCCCCTATCAGATAGTAACCGTACTTATACAAAGTAGGTACACTTTTCGCTGCGAGGTGATTCTCTAGTAGTGCGGGCGCACTCAAATCAGTCAAAGGACATCCTCGAGTTGATTCCGGCGACCAAGCTGGTAGACGATCTCCCTTTATCGCTCGTCCTAAATCACGCCCATTGGTTAAATCTGTCTTCAAAAACCATCGAGATCCGGCCCTTAAAACGGGTTTGGGAGCAATCTTCAGCGCACTGGAGAATTGATTGCGCATCTAGACCGTGGCGCACGTACAAAGGTCATGACACCCTCTTGGATATTCGAAGCCCAACCTGGGAAATGGTGTCAAAGTGTTTCGAGTGTCTCAGTTTCGAAACGATGAACCCTGGGTATCAAACCAGAAATCTCTTCATCGTCGCGACCCTCACTGACCCTCTCCAACCCGAGCCAGTCTTCCGGCTATCTGTCACACTGCCTAGGTCGGGGCTAGACTTTTATGTCAACGCTGATGGAGAACTCGAATCACGCGACTTCAAAAACATGGTCTATGACGAGAACCAGTGTGGTGGTGCACTGTTTGGTTTGGAGAACCTCCTTGTTCTCCGGCAGAAGACACATATCGCAGAAGATCTTATTCTTCGACGTATCCTGATTCCAAACGACCGTTTCGTGAAACACGACGATTATCGAGTCTTGCTCAATAGCAAGTACCATCCGATGTATAACCAATCGGATGAGCCATTATATTACATCTACGACGTGGATACCGAATTGGGCTGCATTGTAGGGAATGGTAGTTGGGGCAGTACCCGACATCTTGCCCGTCTGCACGCCATGACTACCTACGACCGGCCGGATCCACTCACAGAACGAACGGGTGCACAGGCAGCACTTGATCTTTTTCAGTCCAGTAGATGTCGGTCGATCATGAAGCACCAAAACGGCGAAACTAATTTCTGGGACTGGAAAACGCACTATCATCAACTCCGAGTCGCGCACGACAGAGTCAGAGACCATTATGTCATCAAACGTTATTTGGATGGCGAGGATGTACTAATTAGCACGGCTGACCAACGCGCTATGCAACGTGCTGCATATTTGTTTCTTTCGAGATCGGTCAAATTCACATCTTTGCATGGTTGTCAGTATACGGATTACCAGAGGCTAGAGTCGGACTTGGAGCTCGAGAGAGTCGCCTTTGCTACAGCATCTGCTGTGCAACGGTTGCCAACCGATGCGCCCATGAACATAGTATCAGATTGGGCCACCATATGGACTAGTGGGGATGGTACGCTTGTAGACGTCGCTTCTTCGCCCTTCTTGCCCGAGATCCTGGAGGAACGTCCCGCAAATCTCAAGATTGTGCAGAAAATATACAACACACTGGAGAAGAGCAACAGTACGGCGCGGTGGTCCTTTCAGTTGCTTTTCTTACTGCCCGCGATGGCGTATTGTTCACCATGTCATCACGCAGCCTTTTTCTCCATGCTCATTACGTTTGCGAGTCGCCTGGACTCTCAATTTCTGCGAAATACGCCAATCAACTTTGGCTGCACAATTTCAGATGGATATCGTCCTACGGAAGAAGTTATAAGGCGTCATTTCCGCAAAGCTCGCCTTCACCCTGAGGAATCGTACTTGTACTTGGAGATCGAGAAGTATGCGGTCGATAACACTGCGAGGGACTTGCTGGAGGATTGGCCATCTGATGCAATTCCTGGGACGTTCAAGTTGCATTGGCTACCTGGTTCTGATTTCTGGGATGTAGCAAGTTTGACGACCAGCATCCAACGATTATTCTCTAGTTGTTACCGCAACCTTCAGCTCAAGGAAAAACTTATACGCATTATCACTGGGCCACAATCGTTCACTCCTCTTCGTCCGGTTTTGTCTCCGCGATACACACTAAAGACATGCGTGTCATGGCAAATTACACTTCATCAACTCCTATCCAACCGACCAGCGCCAATATTACCGCCACGTGTCTGTTTGCCTCAGCATGATAACCACAAAGCATCATCAAATAACGGCATTTCCCGATTGAATCAATTATTGCACTCAGTTTCGAACCAAAAATCCAATTCTTTGTTAAAACGAGAATATGTCGCTGTTCTTCAAAAAAGCGCTCAATGTCTACACGAGGAATGTTCGACGACTCACCGTTCACTGGAAGAAGATGACACTGTCCACACACTCGAGAAATACTACACACGTTGTAGGCAAAGCTACTGGGATGCACTAAATACTCTTAAGACGATTCTAAGCCCAACAAACGATCTTCAAAAAGCCCTCAGTTTATCCGGCCAATGGCCCCCAATTACAGGAGATGTCCTCTTGCGATGTCTCGCATCAACTTCAGCAGAAAGTCTCCCCCAACAGTGGAAGACATGCTTCATATCGCTAGCTCTACTCCTCTTGGATCTACAACGTGCTCGAAGGTTACTCCGATTGGCTCTGGATGGTCTTGAAGAAGAGTTGGAGAACGAGGGATGTGATGGATGGAACCCAGAAGAATTTCCTGATTGGCTTTTAATACAGGTGCGGCTCCCATATTCAGGCTATTGGACTTTGTACCACGCTGATCCTTGTTTGCGATAGGTCCAGGGAAATTTCCTTATCCGTCGCTCTCAGGTGGAAGTGGCGATGGAGATGATATCCCCAGGATCCGGCGAAAACACTGTTATGCAAATCAACATGGGCGAAGGGAAATCATCAGTGATCATTCCGATCGTTGCTGCCGTCCTTGCTGATGGAAAACAGCTTGTCCGCGTCGTTGTCCCCAAAGCACTGGTGGCTCAAATGTTCGACTTACTGGTTTCTCGACTTGGTGGGCTCGCAGACAGGCCGATTTACTATATCCCTTTCTCTCGCCCCGTTGAATCCACTGGCGACGACTTTCATTCCAAAGTCACGTTTAGCATCGATGATATACAAACTATCACGCAGCGTTGTATGGCAAAGTGTGGAATTCTCCTTGTCCTCCCCGAACACGTTGCATCACTCAAGTTGGTGAGTATCGAGGAGCAGATACGCAAAGACAAGTCTGTGGCGATGGCAGTACCAAACATCCAGAGATTGATGTACAAGCACATAGAAACAGTCTTATCACACAACCTGGTAAGCATGCGAATCATATCTCATCTACTGATTTGGCTGAATTTCAATTTCCAGTTGCCAGAGGATGGCCTTATCGGGGATATGTTCCGGTGGTTGACCAAGTCATCAAATCGCTGGAGCAAAAAGGCTGAGCTTCATGATGACAGTGTGAATGCTAGCGACGGCCTGGACCACGCGTCCAAGTGTCTGGCACTCCAGCAATGGTTTCATTCACATGCTCGGGATATTTTGGATGAGAGCGATGAGATCCTTCATGCCCGGTTCCGACTCATTTATACAGTCGGCCTACCACAGCATATAGATGGATATTTCTACCGATGGACAATTACTCAACAGGTCCTGCGCCTCGCGAAGAAACACATACTTACCCTTTCAAAATATGCCCCCGAACTCGTAGAGTATGAAAGCGGCCCTCCTGGATCATTCCCACGCATTCACGTCTTGCAACCCTCAGATGTCGGCCGACATCTAGTATCATCAATCGTGGAAGACGTAATGGCTGGTCAGCTTCCCATTTTCAAGTTCCAAGGAGTTTCTTCGGCGCTGCAAGACGCCATTCGAAGTTTCATATTCGACGAAGATGTCCTTCAAGTCCCTGATACGGTCAAGAAGGTTGAGGAGTATGCTAACTTGTGTTCTCATCAAGTTTGGAGTGGTCTACTGCTTCTCCGAGGACTCTTGTCTTCCAACGTGCTGCTGTTTTCTCTCGCCGAGCGGAGATGGCGTGTTGACTACGGGCTCATCCCAACGCCGAGATACCATGGCAGTGGTTCCTCCACCCCTACAATGCTGGCTGTCCCATATCGGGCCAAAGACCTGCCAGCCCTCAATACACACTTCGGTCATCCAGACATTACTGTCATTCTCACATGCCTATCATACTACTATGGAGGCCTCAATGAGAAGCAACTTAGAGATGCTTTTGAAACCCTACTAGATGAAGATGATCCGTCCACAGAATTTGCAATATGGGCCAAAGAATATGATAGCGGCTTGTTACCAGACTCGCTTCAGACACTCAGCGAGATCAACCTCAGGTCGTCGGAGCAGTGGGACAAGATCATTTATCCACTATTTGCACGGAATCAAGGCGCGATAGATTTCTACCTTTCGCGAGTGGTATTTCCGCATGAAATGAAAGAATACCCTTCGAAACTTTGTGCGTCGAGTTGGGACTTAGCAGAGAAGCGGGAATGTCTTATCACCGGTTGGTCCCGCAGTGGATTACGACTATTTGATTTCATCGGTGACCTGTTTTGCAAGGATTTTCGGGTACAAACGACGGCCGCTGGCTGTTACCGATGTCAATTACTCAACGCGACCTAAACCATCAGCAGGCGACCAATGCCAGGGTTCTTGCGTGTCTTCTTCAACCAGAAAATGAATCGTATGCAGTAACCCATGAGAGTGGCGAACCAAGGTCCACGATTGTGTTCCTCAGGACGATAGCTATTCAAGAACCGCAAATTCGTGTATTGCTTGATGTTGGCGCACAGATCCTTGACTTTGCCAATCTTCAAATAGCTAGGGAATGGCTCAGCATGACCGGAACCGCTTCTGGAGCTGTTTATTTCAACGAGAGCGACGAACTGATGATACTCATGCGAAGCGGGTCCACCATGTCATTGTTATCGTCTTCGTTTTCTCAACAGCTGGATCGTTGCGTTGTCTATCTTGATCATGCACATACAAGGGGCACCGATATTAAGTTGCCCACCGGCTCACGAGCAGCCGTCACGTTGGGCCCCAGGGTCACAAAGGATCATCTAGTTCAAGGTTCGTTTTAGTTACATCATTGGTGTTTCAATCTCATGGAATACGGATTCAGGCTGTATGCGGATGCGCAAATTGGGATTTGGACATTCGATCATGTTTTTTGCGCCGCCCGAGGTTGACCGTAGCATCCGCTCTGTTGCTGGAAAAGAGGATTCGAACACCCGCATCACTACTGTCGACGTCTTGAGCTGGGCAATAAACGAGACTTGGACAGATATTCAAAACCGAGCGCCTTACTGGGCACAACAGGGCATGAACCATAAATCTAGATATGGTGCTTGGTCCGATTACGCCAACAAAAAGCTTACGAGAGAGAAGTTGGCAGATGCATGGCTCCAACCGGACGTTAAATCGCTAACTGATCTTTATGCACCATCCGAAGCCAAAATCGCGTCGCACTCGCTATCCAACCTCGACCCAGAAATTCGCCAGCGTCTTAAAAATATTGGAGTGTTATCGCTTCCAAATGCTGAGATGGCAGAGGAGCAAGAACGGGAGATTAACCGAGAGCAAGAGCGTGAACGAGAGGTGGAACTGCCTCCTAGGGCGGAACCGCTCAAACATTATCTTCACCCAGACGTCGTCGAATTCGTGAACACGGGAAACATATTGGATACGAGCGGTGCTTTTCGTCCCGTCTTTACGACTTTGGAAAGAAGTTCTGCAGCTGCTGTCGAAGCAAACGTCTGGAGCCCGTTTATCTTGGCGACAGCAGACTTTTGCCAAACGATCAAGCCGGAGTCTACACAAGGAACCATTGATCAATATATCCGACCTGTTCAGTGGATTCTCTCGCGTAGAAAGGGCCGTGACCCACTACTCGTTCTTCTTAGTCCATTCGAAGCAAACAGTCTATTGCCAGACATCAGGGCAAGCGAGCATGTCCATCTTCACGTGTACACGCCCCGCACGTCCCAGCGCATGAAACCATCAGACGATCTCACTCTGTATACCATACCACCCCTCCCCTCCGACTGGACTCCATCTTGGCCACTGATCGACCAGCTGAATTTGTTCGCCGGACAGCTTTATCTCAGAGACTACGATTCGTACTTCCGCCTGTGCCACTTCCTTGGGGTACCCACGAACGAGTTACGCAATGATGCAGGAGTGCGGTGGAACATGTTCAGCATTCCGGGTAGCATCGAAGAGAACGAAATCAGGTTCTCGAATTCGCCACTGCCTTTTGTCATGGCACTGCTTTCCATCCGGAGGAGAGGACGACCGTTTGCACAAACGCACATGGGACAAATTCTGGAAGGGCATTTGCTATCAGCGAAAGACTTTGGAGGATCAGAGTCGCGATCGGCCACATCCAGTCGCTGCGTCACTGCACACGACAAATTGACGCACCACAACCTCACATTGGAAACCTTGAATTCATCTCATATGGGCGTGGGGTTCTGTGCGGCGGAGACCCCTGGATCGCCAGTATTGCTTCGATCACCCAAGCGATGGATGGAAATGGACGAAATACCCGACTCCAATCCAGAACCCCAGAAAAAGCGCACACGTATTGGTGAATAACTCATCTGGTGAGCGTGTACTGAAGCTGAGTGCTGAAAGAGCATATAGTTTACTTTCCCCAGTCGTTCACCAAAGCCAATCATTCCTGATGAATTAACTTCTGTTCATGATGATTGTACCCCTATGTCTTATATACCATATCTTTGTTTGTCACAGGATGTGTCAATTCCGTATGTCCCGAAGAAGTATTGACCCTAGGAACAAGGAAGTGTTCTCCAGGATAACCACTAAGATGATTGTGACTAAAGCTTACAAGTGAGCTCCAGAAGACGAGACTAGTAGGCAATGGTTGGTAAATTTCTTGGGCTATAGATACTTCAGGAATTTAGCCAGTGAGTCCAAATGTAGTTACGTAATCCATTATAGGTTCGGGCCACCTTATGTTGATCTCAGACAACCATGTCGTCTTCCACAGCATATCAAACATTTTCCCTAGCGAACCAACTACATCAGATCTCACCAAAGGACGAGATATATGCCTACGATGCCGATGAATACAAACGCATACTTCAATACGGGCCATGGAAACAAGAGTAAGTGGCTCCTAGCCCAAACTACAACTCTGCAGGCGTGTCATTGCGTGCAGCGATCCCAATGTGGCATGTATTCATTGTGACTGTACAGCCCGCATTACTTCAAGTCGTGCAAAATATCTGCCGTTGCACTCATCAAAATGGTTCGCCTTCGCCATCGTTTTTCCACCTCGCGTCAGACTGATGTGACCGTCGTCGACAGGTAATACACGCGAGATCTGGCGTTCCACACGAAATCATGGGTATGATGCAAGGAAAAGTGATCGGAAACTCGATCGTAATCATGGATTCTTTTGCGTTACCGGTCCAAGGCACCGAAACGCGCGTCAACGCTGCCAGTGAAGCAAACGAGTACATGGTCATGTACACGCAAGATTGCGACAAGGTAAGGTGTTATGTTTGTTGCTTGTTTTTTGGGTCACATTTATTTCGTCTGGCCAGGTCAAACGGCTTGAGAACGTGATCGGATGGTACCATTCTCATCCTGGTTATGGATGTTGGTTATCTGGTATCGATGTCGACACCCAAATGAACAACCAGCAGTATCAAGATCCTTTTGTAGCCGTAGTCGTACGTCTGATGTCTTTCTACCGTCCGATATCTGCCTCACTTTTGCACCCTAATTCTCGTAGATCGACCCGAACCGTACAATTTCTGCAGGAAAGGTCGACATCGGAGCTTTCCGCACGTATCCCAAAGACTATACCCCTCCCACGTCTTCCGCCTCGGAATATCAATCCATTCCGCTCGCCAAAATTGAGGATTTCGGTGCACACTCGAACCAATACTATCAACTCGACGTTGAGGTCTTCAAATCGAGTTTGGACGAGGAGCTTCTTGGGCTATTATGGAACAAGTACTGGGTCAATACGTTGAGCGGGAGCAACTTGATTTCCGTACGTGCCCTCGTTGAGTTTTCTGCTCGGGATTTAACATAAAATGCCATGTCGCAGAATCGTGCTTATGCGGTATCACAGATTGCCGATTTGCACGAGAAACTGGCGCGGGCGCAGACGGCAGTAGGTAACACACGGGCGCCTGTCCCTACGTTGAAAGGTCAAGACGACAAGGGATCCAACAACAAGGTATCGTGCATTCTCTCCTCCACCCAGCTCCTTCCTCGCTTACACTATTGATTTGTAGCAAGAAGATAAGAAAAAAGAAGACAACCAACTCACCAAGGCAGTAAAAGACAGGTTTGTCTGTCTTGCGCGCGTGGGCAACGACTGACCTGGTCCACAGCCAGAAAATCTCTGCAGAAGCGCAACACGGGCTCATTTCACAAATCATCAAGGATGTCATTTTTTCGTCGAGACCGGGTCCAGCACCGGATGCGTCGCGTGTGGCAAGGTTGGTCGATGCAACGATGACGATTGGCTAAAGGGTAGGCAATTCACACGGTGCCATGGAGTTGTTCGTTTCTTTTCTGTACGATTATAGTTGTAAGTAGTATTTTAAGCATTGAACCGGAGCCTCTTGCACTAAAACTGAGCGTCAAAACGTCCTAAGCAGCGGTTACAATTAAATACGTTACACTGTAGTCCTACACCATCATCGGTGCTCGTCCTCCCTTAGTGTCAAAAACAATATCATCATCTTGTCGTCAAACGCTAAAAAATGTGGATCGCTGTACAACGGTCGCATGTATTGCGGAAGCCAAAACAACCGTTCAACATCTTCAGGTTCGATGTCGTCCTCACCGGTAAGGGCCGTCGCCTTCCATATCCTCTTCATCCACGCCTCCATTTACATCTCCGTCCCCATCCCCATCCCCGCCCAAGTCGACTGACCGATCAACAGACCATGATCGAATTCGCCCGAGGAACGCCGCAGAATTGGCCGAATAATCCTTGTGTACAGCTGCTGAGCTTTCCGTTAAATTGGGCACATTGGGAATCGGCAAAGAGGTTGACGTCGTTCGACGCCCTGGCACAGTTGATACTTAAGGCTGAAAGACAGATGGGAGTGTTTCCAATGTAAAGCCCGCATGATCCTGTACAAATATTATCGACAACATTCGAGCAGTAGATGACTATTGTGTTCGTTGCCGACGACAACGATGAGTGAGCCTGTGAGGGATTACCGACGTAGGTGACCTTGGCGTCCGTGGTGGCGAGCCAGTGCACTATCCTCGTGGGACATGACGAACGTGAGGACCTTTTATGCCAACCAATGGTGAGCGCGTGAGGATGAGTAGCATGAAGAACGCTCTTACCTCGGGCGCGTTGGCACCGTTCGAGTTGATCTGCTCTGCGATGACGCTACCAATGGTCGTTACAATGGCATTTCAGTCATCACGAATGACGAGAACGATGGTTTTCGCACTGACCGTGGACATGATCACAGCAGCATTGACTCGGAACATGTTGTACTGAGCGAACTTCAGGGGGAGCTGAGTAGAGCAAGGATACTACCTTGCTTGACTTGCAGGTTCCATGTTTCTTTTATACTCCGTAGAATGAAGTTTGCGGCTTTCTACTTTCGAGTCAGACGCGATACGCCGTCAAGAGCCCTTCGGCGGCGTCCTCGGGGCCAGCGCCGCTCGCATTCGCTGCTGTAATGCGCGGTCCGGCGTCACGCTCGGATCACGACTGGGGTGTGAGGTCGAAGGGGACGGATTAGAGAGAGGGGGGGTGAGGTTGGCGAGGACGGGACGACGCAGCGGCGCGTCGTATCGATCGGACGAGCGACGGAACGAGCGAGCGGAAAACGAGGGATCTATTCCGATTTTTATCGATGTCGACCGATCGGCCTTAAGTACATCGCGGTAGGGCTATGTAGTTTCTAGATAAACGGGGAAGTCACAGGTAACCGGAACGTACCAGCGCCGATAGCGTACAGAGAATGATGGAGAGCATAAGGTGGGGGAGCGGAACATAGTGAGATGAAAATGAAAACGGAGCGTATCGTAAAAGTCCGGGTCGGCGTCGTAAGTGGCCGGTTGGTCACGTATCCGCGCGCAGCCGCGACGCGATCCTTGCACTGCGTTGTTTTCATGCCAATCCTGGGTCGGATGACTAGGAAGTAAATGGCACCATCCCCTCCTGACCATCGCGACTTGGTCTCCTGACCCTTGACGGAGATCATGCAGACCGAGCCATCGTTGTGCGAAGTAGGAGAGGGAATTTGAAAGGGAGACGAGATGGAAAGACGTGAGGGGCCAACAATAAAGTTTGCGACGTCGATCGTAGTCACTTGTGCATTCTGGGGCTTTCTTCTCGTATGACGTCACAACGCATTATCCAGCGCCGCTAGCATTTGATCAAATTGCGTCTCCCACCATGCAGTACCATTGTAACAGTGTCGGATGTGAAGCTTGAAGGCTTAAATAGACCGGTGACTGTTGACCATCATTTCGCCTTGTTTGGCGCCAAAGACATGTGCGGCGGTGAGTACATCAGACGTATCTCGCACTGGTATCAGTTTTATTACAGGCAGGAACAAAGTTACAAAGTTACCTACGATATCATTGTTAAACATTCGTCCTTCAGACCACCAGCGGCCAATCAGTAGTTCGTGTTCTTACATAGCCCCGCTCCGCTCCGCGTCCTGTAACCCCTTGAGAATGCCAAACACGACATGAATCCCCTCTCGAACTAGCTCCACATCTTCTGAAACAACACGCACGAGCACAGGGGATATCTTGTCTGGATGCCATCGAAGCAACGCGCTCCGTATCCTCTCCCTTTTCGACGTCGTATTCGTCCGCACCGCCAAGCTCTCAAACAGAAACTCGGACACCGCACGACGCGTGAGCACGCCGAGATCTCGGCTCACCATGCGTTCCCCCAGCGGCCACGGGAACGCGACGAACGTGAGCACCGCCGTCAGAGACTCCAACTCGGACAACAGCATCGGGCGCTGAATTGCGCGCCAATGCGCCTCGTACGCCTCCCATCGCATCATACGAGCATGCTCCACGTCCTGCAGTACGAGTTCCTGTCGTATCCGTTCCGTACGCGCCTTGTCTCGTCGCCCATGCGCGTCGCGGAGAACGCCACCTGCACGGACCCACGCGATCTCGCTGCACTCCCCCATTGTTCGTTCCTGCTCTCGTCGCTGCTGTTTTTCCTCCTCTGTCATCTTGCTTGCGTGCGCAGCGTCGCCGGGGTGGTCATGGCAAGCGTTCCATGCGGTACATGCTCCAGCGGCTGCTTTCGGCGGTTCTGCGGGGGTAGTCGTGCCGGCGGAGGGAGGAGGGAAAGCAAAGTAGCCCTTCATCGAAAGGGTCGATGCACGAAACTTGAAGACACGTGTAATGTTAAGGATGCGGGTTTGAACCCGAGTCGCGGTTCAAGTAGTCGCTTAGTCAGCTGTTGTATATGGTCATGGTGGTTGATGTTGTGGGTGGGTTATTTGCTGCCGAAAAAATTGTCGAACGAATGAGCTACGAACCCGTTGCGTCCATATTCACCGCCGCATGCGTGAAGGATGCTGAAGGTTCAGCCATTTCGTGTACCAAGACTTACTTAGTACTTACTTTGCTACGTTTCCTTTTTCGGAAATGCCGGTCTCGTATACATTCGACACTCTGATTTACCTGGACCAGTCTCCCTTAGCTGGCCGCCCTCCAACTTTCGTTCCAACGAAGGATATGCACGTCATCCATTCATCGATTGACTGCCCGTACACCGTATTATTGAAATACTAGGTACAGTAAATGCCTGTGGGGTTGCTCCGTATAGGCCAAGGGTCATTCCAATAGGCACAAAATCCGGAGCAAGAAAAAGTGATCCGACACTGCGAGTGCGATTGTCGGGCATTCCAATATTTCCATACTCGCACCCACTTCTCCCACCACTCCCGTTCCCTCAGTCTGTCGATAGCATCTCGCCGTGTACGTATGGTGGCATGGCGAGATCATGATGCCTTTCCGCTCATGGCCAAAGAACAGCCTAGTCCAACGCCAGTGAACGCTGAACGGTAATTAGCAGAAGTGCACCATATTACATATTGTTTCTGACTCATCCCAGTTCCTTGATCACATCGATATATCTTGAGGGCTCATATGTTATCGTCTCTTTCCAGCTCATTTCGTCGTCTTCTGCAGACATGTCCTCTTCCTTACAGACCGCCCTGAATAGCCTTCTCCTCGATGACTACGTATCTGGTATGTTCGTACACACGTGCTAGTCACATTGAAGGTGATAACAAGTAGCTATAGTCTTTATTATTACTGCTGTTGGATACGATTACGGTGCGTGATAAAGTGTGCTCCTTGCAATGCCAGTACTGACCCGTCTAACGCGCGTCGATAGTCCTTATATTCATCAAAGAGGTATAGTCATCCTGTAATATTGCACATCTTCCTGATAATTCGTGTAGGTAGAATATATCTGGGTTGGCCGGTAAGTGATTGTCGAGTGAACATATTTCTGATGATTCCACGCGGAACAAACCCTGGACTTGGGTAACAATTCTATCGTTTTCGTACGTTCTGGGTTTAATAGTATGTATGTGTCGAGATGCTCAACGAGTCATAGGTTCGCTATTGTGGACTTTTCAATGTCATGTGAGCCTCGAATCAACCGTCCTTGCGGGACGCGTACTGAAAACGAACGATTCCGTTTGTC
This sequence comes from Austroboletus novae-zelandiae, assembly GCA_038090275.1. Taxonomy (NCBI): domain Eukaryota; kingdom Fungi; phylum Basidiomycota; class Agaricomycetes; order Boletales; family Boletaceae; genus Austroboletus; species Austroboletus novae-zelandiae. The sequence continues at coordinate 67,489 of JBBPML010000082.1, read as the reverse complement.
AGGCACGATTGCCTTAGTATGTCTTTCTTGCGATTTCCACTTGGAGCATGAGCTCATCGAAATGTGACTCGAGTTGGCAGCAGCTTCTTTCCCCGGTCCTAAAATGTATGGTATTAACAAGCTGACGAACGTTCACGCTGAAGTATTCATATTCATAGATGTAAGTATTGGATCTCCCCACTCTGTCGGAGCTCATCGACGCGACCATTAACACGGGTCAAACAGCTGTGAGAACGTTTGCTCTCAGGCTTTCAAGGTAAAATACTCTGGGTCATCGAGCAATGGTCGTTTACTCTCTTTCTTTGGTCAACCGACTGTGAGTATCTGCGTCATTTGCCGAATGAAACGCCTGAATCTTTAAATTGTACGACGACGGTGATGATGCTCCTGCACGTATGGGCAATGTATAATCGATCAGGACTAATCCTCGTGATTCTATTGGCGTTGTTCCTAGCGGAGATCATCTCCATGATCTTCATAGGCGTCACTTACAGCATCCCAAAGAATCTGTCGGGTGCGTCAGTCGCCCAACAAGCGTTCTAGTGTGAAATCAGCTGACAGTGTTTACTTCCCATTGCAGTGTCCCTCGGCCAAATACTGAGTTATTCGTATTGTGCAGTATTCTCGACTTCATCTACTACTTGGACAGAAATAGCCACTATTCTCCAAGTTATTAATGGTGCAACAATGTGTATCCTTGTGATCGCCAAATGCACGAGAGAGTTGCCACAGACCTACAGAACGAGAAAGCGATGGGTGCTCAATCGGTACATAAACGTGCTCATTCAGCAGGGCGTCTTTTACTTCCTCGCGTATGTATTCCTCGCGTCCTTTGCCGATCTTTGCAATCTAAATTGTCGAGTGAACCGGGCTGCCGAAGGCCATACTAGAGTATTTGCGTTCCAGCTCCTCGACCTGTTGAATGAATTGAGTATGGTTTGAACAGGGGGTCCGCAATTTGTGCTGGCAATCATCGTGGAATTCGTGCCGGTTTACACCTTAATGCCTCAGCTCGTTCTCAGCATGCGGGAGCTGGATGTGCAATACGGAGGCATCGATACCGCATTTGGATTGTCAGTTTCTCGCCTTGGTGTTGACTCGGCGATCATGCATATGTTCGCGGATGTCGATCAGCGAAGAAACGCAGATGGAGGCACTGCGGTGTTGCGGTGTTATGTACACCGACAGCCTTATGGGGAACTCTGGCTGGGCCTGGCATTTATATCTTGGACAGTGATAGACAGGATCTTGGGCCGCACGTTTGCTGGTGATGCATAATGTGGTATAGTCGCGGACACGCAAAGTTGACAATTTTAGTCAACGAGTTTTTATAGCATCACATTACAACTAAAACCCTCGGAAACCACATATCCATGCTCCCTGAATTATTTGTGAAGGGATTGCACGAGCAGTTTTCTAAAATTCTTCAGGTTAATGATTTTGTACCCCAAAAATTTGGTGCGACCTGAAAACAATCCGTAAAAATACCCAAAAATGTGCAAACAACTCCTTTTGACATGATACAAAAGATTCCATCAAGAAAAAGTAAGGTCAAGTTGCAAAATCAAGTCATAAAAAAGTGCCATGAGTGATCATGTGACTACTTTACAGCAAGCTATGGAAGGTGGATGGTCCTTGGAACCATGCAAACCATTGAACGATATGGACAATGAAAATGATCATTATGTCCCATCTTTTGTGCTGTGAGATGCGAGAAAAAACAAATTGCATTGGGGGACAATGACTACAAGTACTATAGGATATGTGCAACGGGCCTAATTCCCCTAATAGTTAAGACCAACGGACACAACCATGACACACGGCACAACCCTGCACATGACCACTGGTGACCAGTTGACTGAAGAACTCGCAACTTTGTAGACCCAAGAGTGTCAAAAATCGGCCAAAAAATTTGGCGCAGCTAAAATGTCGTGGAAAAAATCTGGAAAAATCGGTTTTAGCCTCCTTTTAGGTGTCTGAGTCCAAATCCACCGTCGGTCTGTCCTAAAAAGCTCAATTGCTCTCGTAATGAAATTGGACGATTTTGCGTGTCCGCAGCTGTACTATCTTCCAAGTGTAGCCAATTTCCCACGACCTCTATGCATGCTGTCTCCCGTACGATGTTGTCTTCGCAACGTCCGTTTCTCGTCTAGTATCGTATCTGCCCCACGACGACCGGCTCAAAACCTCAGCGAGCGGTACCGCACACTCGAAAACACAACCCACGGACGTACTTCACATGTTGTGTCTTCCGGATCCACGTCTCCATTCACAGCTGGGCCTATCCCCACACCCACGACGGCCGACACAATCGCCGGTTTCGCGATACCCAAGGAGCCCCGAGCACCCGCGGACGATGGTACGTCGTATGTTTGCACGTCCATTTTTTCCGCTCGCGTATACCCTCGGCAGAGTGCTGCATGTCTGGTTGTGCCGTCTGCGTGTACGACTTGTATGAAGAGGCAATCGCGATGTACAAGGATTCTGTAAAGACACTGCGCGCAACCCTCTCTGCGCAACACATACCCGAGACGGAGTGGCCTGCCCATATCTGCACCACGCACGCATCTTCACCCACGTCGACGCCGGAGAAAACCAAAGGTGCTATGCTCGACGCATTTGAAGAAATGGAGCGCGCGCTCCGGGAAAAACGGGACCGGCGTGCAGCAGCCGAGGCTGAGAGTTCGTCTTGACTCTCGCTTTTCGAGGTCTGTGCTGATGGTGAGGCGGCAGAGAGAGCGAGAGGCGATTTATTGGAAGGAGACGGGGAACAAATTGGCTGGCCGGACTTGCGTGGGGCTTGCGAGGGCATCAAATGGATCTTGTTTCCTAATCGTTAGGTCGGAACCGTGTGACTGACTAGAGTCTGAGTCATCGAGGTCTATGTATATGATCGGCCTTGACATGAACTCTTCTGTTTGATGGAACAAACCAGCCAGGAAGAACAAGTTGCTCATCGTCGCGGCCATCAACATGGTGGCAGGGGGCGAGGCCGACCACGACCAAGCGGCGCTTCAGAGGGCGCTCAATCGCCAGCCGATCAGGCTGAACGTGCTCAACAGCGACGAACACAACCGCACCGTCGTCCACCTCGATCCGAGAAATCCGCTGATGGGCCAGCATCACCCGCACCGGCGGAGCCACAGCTTCCATCATTCCGCCCTTCTCGTCGCGAAAAATTCAAGGCCAAGCTCACCGAGGCGAACCCCCAGGCGCAGCCATCCGAGCCCAAGACTGAGAAAGAGGCTGAGAGACCCAAGTCGAGGTCACGACATGCGCGCAGGCCGCCACCAGGCGATGACCTTACCTCGACGCTTACCCATGCCCTGCGCACGCCGCCGTTCCCCGACTGTGCCATCTGCTTCAACCCCATTAGGCCCGAGCACCCGACGTGGTCCTGCTCGCCGCCCATGAGCACCACCGTCGACGCTCGCCTGGGGCCACAGGGCCGTCCGGAGGCACAGGACGTCGAGGGCGTACACTGCTGCTGGAGTACGTTTCATCTCAAGTGTATACGCCCCTGGGCGGAGAAGAGCATCAAGGAGCTCGAAGAAGCCTGGCGTGCCCGCGGCGAACAGCGGCCCGGCGAATGGCACTGCCCTGGCTGTCGCGCAACACGGCAGGCGGTGCCCCAGACATACATGTACGCATGTTCCTCCTTGCATTGGATGCTCATCTGACAGGAGTACATCAGGTGCTTTTGTCTTCGGATGCGTAACCCCGCTCCGCCGCGCATCGCGACACCACACTCGTGCGCACAACCGTGTTCGCGCCCACGCTCCACGTGCCAACACGCCTGTCCGCTGCCATGTCATCCAGGGCCATGTCCGCCCTGCGCGGTGACCATTCAGGTCGCGTGTTTCTGTGGAAAGGAGCGACATAGCGCGAAATGCCAAGCTGGCGAGAGAGCCGCCTCGTTCTCGTGCTCTAAACTCTGTCAAAAAGCTCTACAGTGTGGGCATACCCAACATTTGTGCGCGCAGACCTGTCACGAGGGACCGTGTCCGCCATGTCCAGTGAAAGAAGAGGTCCACTGTTGGTGTGGGCAAGAAACGAAACTCGTAGCGTGCGGCCAAGTCAAAGTCGAAGACAGCATCAAATGTATCGTTCTCAAGAACGATGGCTCCGAACAAGTATGGATGGGCAGCTATGGATGTCGTCATCCATGTGAACGGTACGGCTTCCATTCACTTTTCCACGTAATCCCACCGACCTTTCTTCTAGTCCATTCGCCTGTTCAAAGCACACTTGTTCAAAGCCCTGTCATCCACCTTCCCGAACCCCTCCCCCATGTCCATTCGACCCCGAGCGTGTTGTTTCTTGTGCTTGCGGCCAGCGTCGTATCGCCCGTTCATTCAACGAATTCGCAGCTAGCAGCAACTCACGCTCTGCATCCCTCCTCGAACCCCGGACGTCCTGTACATCCCCACTCCCCACCTGTACCTCTGCCTGCTCAAAACCTCTCCCATGTGGCCATCTTTGCAAAGCAACCTGCCACTGGGACACCTGTCCGCCCTGCACGCAACAAATTGTACGCACCTGTCGCTGCGGAGCCACGCAACACAAGACGCCATGTGGTGATGGCATCGCTGCGCCACATCCCACCGACGGTGATACAACCCTCGCGAGTGACACCATTTTGTGCGACAAGCCCTGCCAAGCAACGCGTTCCTGTGGGCGGCACCCATGCGGGCGTATCTGCTGTCTTCTCGGCCTCTTATCGCGCATCAAGACCCCAAAGCGACGCGATCCCTCTCAGGCTGAGCAGTTCCAGCTCGACCCCGCCATGCGTGCTCTCCACGAATGCGATATACCGTGCAACCGCGTGCTCCCGTGTGGAAATCACCGCTGTCAGGAACGCGACCACAAAGGGCCATGTCCGCCGTGTCCGAGGGGCATATTTGAAGATCTTGTCTGTCCCTGTGGCCGGATGGTGCTCGAGCCACCGATTCAATGCGGTACGCGGTTACGTTGCGTGTACCCGTGTATGAGACCGTCGCCGGCGTGTGGGCATGTACAATTACCGCACGCTTGCCACGAAGAGGTGGTCATCGCCGGTGCGGATACTGCTGACGAGGGGCTTGGTTTGGGAGAGGAGGAGCGCGTGAACAAGCCGTGTCCACCGTGTGTGATATTGACGGACAAGTTGTGTGCATGCGGGAAGAAGCAAGTGGGAAACGTACGATGCTCGCAGGAGAAGGTGAGCTGTGGGACTGCGTGTGGAAAGTAGGTGGTGTTGTCCGGCTCTGGTTGAACAAACGTTGATTTCTACTTACAGACTCCTCTCGTGCGGGTTCCATCATTGCGGACGAGCTTGCCATGCAGACCCATGTGGATCGTGTACAGCCGTATGCGGCAAATCCCGTAAATCATGGTGCGTCATTGGTGTCGAGTTTACTTCCGAAGGCTCACGTTGTTCCACAGTCTCCCGGCCCAACATCCCTGCACACAGACGTGCCACGCGCCGTCCGCTTGTCCCGAGACGGAGCCTTGTCTGACGCCGGTCACGCTGACGTGCGCGTGCGGGCACCTGCGCTCCACGGTGCCGTGTTCGGGGACGCGTCTTGCGTTGGCGTGCACGGGCGAGTGCGAGATCCAGAAGCGGAACGCGAGGCTGGCCGATGCGCTTGGGATCAGTGAGGAGAAGCGGCACGCGAGTGTCAAGACGGTTACGTGGTCGAGTGAGATTGTAGCGAGCGCGCGGGTTATGGGTCCCCGGTTCGTGCAGACGGTGGAAAGGGCTTTTGCAGAGTACGTTGACTGGTGATTCTATCATTCGAACGCTAACGTTTGTTTATTTGATTGGTACGCTAGTTTCATCTTGTCGGATAAGAGGACACAAGTACTGCCACACATGAAGCTCGATCCGCGCAAGTTTGTGCACGATGTACGTGTATTGGTTGTCTTGTCGGGCACCGCTGACGTCGTTGTCTAGCTTGCCTCGGTGTACCGCATGGATACGGTCATGGTCGACCAGGAACCGCATCGAAGCGTTCAGTTGATTCGGCGGATCGATACGCGCGTGCCGGTGCCGTTGTTGTCGCAACATGTGACGGCGATGGTCGGGCGAGGTAGCCCAGGCCCAGGTAAGCCTGTCGGTGCGGTGGCGCCAACTGCAGGTGGGGGTAGCGTCGGTGTCAACACGAACGCGAGCACGGGCACTGGGTGGAGTACGGTAGCGAAATCGGCATTGGGTATTCAGGGCGGGCGGTCGGGGAGTACGACACCTGCACGGGTGCCATCACCTGGCGGAAGCCGGGTTGGTACTAGTGGTGGTGATGGTGTGTGGGTGTCTCCGTCGGTGCAGACACTGCGGAGACAAGCGGTGGGTGGAAGTGCCGGTGGTGTGAGCGATGCGGAAGTTGGTGCTGCGGCTGATCCGTCGTTGATCGAGGAGGTACCGAACAATTGGGAGGACGATGCGTAATAGTGTGCTGTGGGGACGCGCTGGACTACTTTTGAATGTGTATTGGTTCTTCGCACCTCGGAGGATATTTACAAGGAATTTTATCAATGGTGTCTCGGGCTGCCGGCCACGTAATGAAGTTCTTCTACCGTTTTTTTTCCTGCCGTGTTTGATGCCCCCGGACGGATCCGTCCCTGTTCCAGCTTCAAGTCTGTCGCCAACTTGCACTGCAAACCTGTTGAGTAGGCTTCAAGGACTACATACGAGTCCCTCTGTTCTGATGACGACATTTCGGCCGGAACCAGGACGCAGGTACGTCTTTTTGATTTATCAATTCAGGATACATACCAAATCCCGATGCCAGACGCGAAGCCTCCCTGAAACAATTAGTTTGGGTGACACAGCATAAGATCCGAAGCTCCGAGTCGTCGAGTGGCTATTCAATAAATAAAAATGGAAGACTTGAAAGAAGATCTAGAATAGAACAAGACGGCGATCTGGATGCCGGCCAAACAACTCAGCTCCAGCCTGAGCCGTTGTCTCTTTTTCTACCCGTTCGTGACGCATGCTGACGACTCCGAGCTCACCTGTTTTTTTTTACTATTGTGCTTTCTTTAGATGACATCCTGCTTCGGCAATCGCACGAATCTGGATAGTGCCGCGACGCCCTCTTTCGAAACAGATCGGTGAGACAGGGGAACACTACTGGCGTGTAGTGGCTGTTCGAAAGGAACGACCCGACGCGGCGATCTGCGCATGTTATTGTCTCGCCGAGTGCGGCTGACACGTCTTTTTTGTTTCGTTCCGTTCTGTGACGCATGCTGACGTTCAGGATCGTCCTCGAGCCCACCTTTTTCTTTTTGTTATTCAGAGCGTTCGAAGTGATTACGTACGTGATTAATGATGGTTGGCGGTCTATCGCCGTTCCGGTAATCCAGACATCCGAACGCGATCAACGGTAGGTCGAACCTGAAAAAGGACGGCAGCTGGCACGCTGAAGCCTCGCCCTGAGAAGGCAAGGGAAAAGGAAAAAAAAAACTGGTTAGACCAGACGCCTGCGGACGCAGTGCCGTCTGATAGCCGGCTCCGAGTTCGCCATCAGGATGCACGGGTCACGGCGTGGTGAAACACCGAGGATGTTGGAGAAATTGCCAGACAGCAAGGCGTCTGCATTTCCTATCTACACCGCAATGGAGGTGCTATTTAAACTCGATTCTTTTTTTCTCATGCGCGTGACTGACTCATTTACATATATGCTTTTAAGGAGGGGTTACATTGAACGGCTGATAGGTATTAGACTTTGGGTTCGAGTTTCAGGCCCTCGACCTCGACTGCTTTTTAATACAAATGATCAAGTGGAAAGCGACCTGAGGACATCCTTTGGAAGAACGGCCTCACGAGAATGCACCGCGGTCTCATCTCGTAAGATCTAAACACCAGTGTATTGTTCGTATTCCTCCTTGTTCACTGATCAAAAGGTCTATTTACCGGAACCCCCCAGTGATTTAAACGTCTCTTTTTCCTCGGCTCGTCCGAGGATCACCATGAAGAGCAGACAAAAAAACATCTGGTGCTGTGCACATGGATGTGCAAGCTGCGCGTTTCATGCAGGCCTCGGGTTGTCATGGTCATTGGACGAGATTGTATTGTGGGAGGGTGTACTGATCCCATCAGAACATTTCAGGTGTGCATATCCTCCTTACCATTCTATGCCTTAAGCCCGCCCTTCGTCGGGTCACACACACAATCTCCATTTGGCGCATTCTTTCTCACTCCGTGGTCTCCGCATCGACCCAACAGGTCATGCAAGTGCGTGCATGCGTGTGGAAGAACGCAGAGAGAAAATGATCATGACAGATACTTCTGCATCTTGCATCGGGAGGTTTCGGGCACGCGTGGGACGAGAACTTGAATGGTATTCGAATTCGATTCCAAGAATCCAACTTCCAAGTCTCTCCGAGCTTGGGTTTTCGGCCGCCGCTGACGAATGTTTGGCACCAGCAGAACGTTTCAAGAACCACACGCCAGTCTCATCGAGCATGACTTGGTCCTCTCGCTCGTTGGGACGTGAAACAAGGGTGACTTCTCGATGTGTAATTTTCTTTGCCTCTCTTCCCTGATGGACTGACGATGTTCAGGGACGGAATGAGCATCCCTCGAGGAGAGAGCGTTTTGTTCATTGAGATGCTCGTTTGGACGAATCGGGAGTATCCTCGGACACGCCTTCTATACCCAGCCTTGTTCACAATGCCTCTCCTGGTAACCGTGCGGGGCTATGACTTGCTCCGATGCAGTGCCAGGTGCATTCCCTCCCTGTTACAACTTTAGTTCTCGTCCAGCCCCCCGTTTCGTATTGCTCACTTTCTTTGGCCTGCTAGCAGGCTGTTGTGCTTTATCGAGGAAGACGCGGGAGGCATTCGACGATCGACCGATACGCGAATTCCAGAACGCGTTAAACGCGCTGATCGAGCCGTTTTCTCGTCCGATGGTATATGTCACCGATCTCCTGAATCAGTCGTGCCTCTGTTTTCATTTATCGTTTCCCCGGACCGAGAAAACAGACACGCAAGTCCGCATGGAAATATCTGCATTCCAGGACTATACTTGGAACTTCGTGATTGCACGTGATTTTCCGAAACCTCGGTTTCTCGGACAGCAATAGTAACCAGGTGTGCATAATTTTAGTACAGGGTAGTAGGGAGAGTACAACAGTGTACATGTCCAAAGGCTACAGTGGGGACTAGTACAGACACAAGCGACCAAGGAAACTACCAAGACAGATAAGTATCTATGAGGGGTGGTATACGAAAAGGGAACATGCAACTCATGCACGCAGCTGTGCTTTTAGAACGCCCATCATTGTCACACACCAATGAGGGAGATGGATGCCATGATGGGTTTAAGTTGGGAATCTGAGGTGCCGACGGGAGCTGATGAACGAGATAAGTGCTGCCCAAATGTCTAAGAGCAGAGATGAGGAGCAAGCAACGATTGCAGAGACGGCAGACCACGAACCACAACATCCCCGTCTTGCAACAATGTTTGGTTTTGTATTCGGATTCCGTTGACGTAAGTACCGTACACCGAGGAACGATCTCTGATGAGCACCTGGCCCGCTTATCAGTGTTTGATGACTGAGTAAAAAAATGGTCTTACCTGTTTCCCTTGTATCCAAACTTCCGCGTGTGGCGCACTTAGCGAAAGGCATCCCCTTGGAAAGACCCCATTGGACAACGAGGGTGGTTCTCTGGACTGGGGCTCCAACTGCACTCTGACTTTGTCCCGCAACGACAGGTGCTTGGGTTCGAAGGGGAAGCTGCCAGAGGCCGGGGAGAACAGGAGGGTGGGGAGAGCGTTGAAGTTCATCGTGGTGAACGAAACGTTTGCCGAACACATTTGAGGCTGAGGGGAACGGGTGGACGGAAGACGCGGATGCATTTCCTGTCGGCTTTATAGTGTGTGCGTCAGAACGCCGGTGCCTTCGAATGCAACACACTGGCATTAGAGGCACGTAGCGCCGCGAAGCCACGGAACTGTGCGACCAACGGCCATGCCAAACAAGAACCCTGAAAGTTCCTGTGGGTTTTACACGTCTCGCAATTGCTGCGAGTACCAAGTTTATACGTCTCCGCCGGGGTGATTGGTCCAAATTCACCCCTCAACGCCACACCGCTGGTGGGAGAAAGATTACGCAAGAAACTAATTGTTGATCTGATGGTGGCCAGGAGAGGCCCATACCTCATGGAATCAAGCAGCACAGATTTCTTCCATTCTAGACATTATTGAGGTCCCTGGACGATGAGTCGAAACAGCTTCCCGATCCGGGCAATCCAGGACAAGGGGGGCCTGTCGATGAAAATGTGCCCCAGCGGCTTTCGGAGATCCGACAGGCATGCTATTATGCAGCGACTCGGACCGCCATGTTCTCGGATCCGTACTACGATATGTGAGAGCGATGCACGAGTCGGCGGCTAGTCCTGCCCGCTTGTTTTAACAGGCGCCTGGCAGATGAGGACCGTTCTCCGACATTATCGAAACCAGAGTAACGGAGGATCCTACTATGAAAAGGGTGCCGTCCGATTGATACTCCTTGGAGATAACAGCTGGCACATGTCAACCACGATGCCAGTTCACTGGATGGGGGGCGTGCTAGGGTGTTAAGGAGTATAGTCTGCTGTGATTTTGGGGCAAACCTTGTTAGCGAGTCCGGATCCGCTCTTCTAGTTTCAATAGAAGCCTCGTTTATTACCTGTTACCGGGTATCTGGACCTTATTGTAGTCTTGAGTCCAGAGTCTGTTCTGGTCTCGGTTATCATGCCGAATTCGTATTGTGGCCACGTGACCGGACAAGTTTTTCACGCCAGTGCAATTTGTCTACCGCTCTCGCGTGAGCTTCGAGTCAAGGTCCTGCTCCACCTCGTAAAGGCAGTTTATAGCTCTCAATGTCCTGTTTTCCCAGAGCCGTCCGTTCCCTTGTTTCTCCTTCTCGGTACTCATTAAAATCACTGTCACCGCCCACGCCACGGACGCCCCCAGTACACGCCAAATTCTCGACGCGACATATCGACTCTACTCATGGCCATGCATCACCTTACATACCCGGAGAATTGGATGACGACGCGCGTTTCGTTGCCCATCTTAACTCTGTCTTTCGGTCCTTGGACTTTCCTCCGGAGTTAGCAAGGCGGATACTCACCCATGGCAGTCATAAAAATGCTATTCATGGCCACAACGGTCGTCTGGGCTTCATCGGTGCGTTTCCGTGCACGAAAATGATTTTCTCGCTCATGGCTCATGTTTGCTTTTATGATATAATCTTTGATAGGCCGCCGCGTCTTGGAGTCATATTACTTGCTGTTCGTCCACGAAGTCACACAGGGTCACGCGCATCGCGATTACGAACGCTTAGCTTCTCGCGCACTAAACACGTATTTCTTGGGAGAACATGTTGCACCTCGTTGGTCACTTGGTCGTGTGCTTCTCTGGGTCCCCACTGTTCCCAGGCAAACTCTTCAGACCGCTCAAACCCAAAACCCCGATTCTGAACTAGACGAGGCACTGGCGGCATCCCCCGGTGTCGCGAAAAGTGTCGGACTTTACAAAGTTATGGGAGAAGCCGTCCAGGCGGTCGTTGGGGGCGTTTATCACCAATTCGTTTGTGCTCAGTTTTCGTTCCCGCGCGTTGGTGTTTGACTATGACCACCCTTTTCTTCGTGCGGCTTACAGGGTGGCTCCGTTGCTCATCGGTTATTCCACACGCGAATACTTCCGCACTTATTTTTGTCGGAAAGACCGAGCGGTGTTCCCGAGGAGTTTCATGCCGCAGCCTTGCAAATTTGTGAACGCATGGGTGGACCCGAAGGCGAACTACGAGACCGTTTAAACACTCCAAAACACTCAGGAAACGAACATGTATTTATAACACCCCAGAGGAAGGTCGCGTGAGCATTCTTTCAAAAATATTTTTTTCTGAGAGGACAGAGGGTTCACGTATGCAACAGTGCCGCCGGACTATAACCACCTACATATTTGTTTGCTCGAATCATTGAGTCGTTACATCGGAGCCATACATCTGCCGAAGTCTATATTTTAATTAAGCATAGTGTTTTCAAATCACAAGGCATGAACCCCGCGACACCCTTTCGCCTGTGAGCCCAACTCATAATGGATCTAATATCCTTCCACCAGGAGTCATCCGCCCAGCATGCAGCTATTTTGAGTCTTCGGATCAGTACGTCATACTGATGACTTGACGACTTGCACGAGGAGCTGTTGGACTCTCACTATCTGACACCTGTTAATTAATCACTTAATTATCACCCGTCCCCTTCTATCTGCGCAGGTAAATAAACTTTCAAGGTCGACGAACATTCCACCATCCACTTCGGGCTGTTCAAGTACCTCATACGTCTAAACTTGGCCTCATGCCATTGATTGTATCACACGAGGCCGCGGCCCCCGGCCAGATTTGGATGGAGTATAACATATGGGGGAATAACACCATTTCAGTGAACGGCGATGACGGTATGACCCACAAATCACTGTGCAATGTGACTCATGGTACAAGCCTCAGAGGGCTTACTACGCCCCGGCTTACACACCTTATTTCTAATCGTGTGATGCCGATGGACACGTTTGCGTGCTCTTTCAAAAAATTACCGATCAAAGCGGGAGAGTATACCGCCTGTTTTACGTGTCCTTTGCACACACTCGCAATCGGCCGATGAGATTTCGCCCCATTGTGTGGAGCGGAGCATGTAGATACTCCACTCTCAGACCGGGGTTCACCGCAAGCGGATTCGTGGCGTCGGCCTCGTTTTTCTGAATTTCATGTCTAGATCGTGAGGCCTGGCATTCTATCAGATTAACTAGCTCATTTTTTCAGCTCAACTGAGGCCTTGTCTCCCCGCTTATCAATGCGTAACAAAAAACATTCAAGGCAAGGGGCTGGCCGCTAACTTTGAAATGGCGGTCATGGCGCCGAAATTGAGGAACCAAGCTCAAGCGCTCAGGATTCCATTCCAAAAAAAATTCTTATGGTGCATTTATGACAAGGTTGAAGGGACAGTGATGTAACGGCCTGCAGGTAAAGGTGCACGGGTCTGGAACGTATCGCATTACACCCATTTCGTTAGGACGCGCCGCCGGTAACCTACATAGATTGATTTGATTTACAAGCTCCACAACCCCTATGACGGGAACGAGGGAGGCGGTCCAGGACGCGCAGCTCTTCCACCCCCTCATTGATGAGCTGGCTGAATATCATATACCTTCTTTAGCTGAGCTCCGTCGTCCGTAAGTACTATGAAGAATTGTGATGTATTCCGGACACCCGATCCGGTCTTAGAACTTACCATCCCAAGCGAGCATTTACACCCTGAGGCCCTCTACCTCAGCTTTGAAATCATCACCGTAAATAGACTGCGATCAGATCAGAACCAAGGCAGCACGTATGATGCTATGAGAATTGGTTAGTGGGCCTACCTCGCCGCCGCTTCCATCCTTGCGAATTATGTCCCCGCCCTGAGCAACGAAGCCTTTGATGATGCGGTGGACGGGCCGATCCAGATAATGAAGCCTCCTGTTGGGCGCGTTCTTATACGCCGTGCAGAGCGCCACAAAATTGACCGTCGTCTGAGCGATGCGCTCAGCTCGAACACGAGAATGCTGGCGGTTCGAACAGCGGAGTCTCTGGTTTGGACTGTAGTAGGCGTGTATCGAGGAGGGACACTGTAGGCGCGATTGTACTACGCGTTCTGGTCGCGGTCATACTCATTCTAATGTCAAGATAGACGTGACTGGCCATGATGGTGTCGCTACTCGAGACATTTGGGGAACGATACTTGATCTAGATCACTGGTGACTAAATATTCCAGAAATCCATTTCGACTGATATTCTTCTCTCAGAATTTGCTGGTGAGATGGCCGAGCGGTCTAAGGCGCCAGACTAAGGATCAGGTCATAGAGATGACCACAGTTTATCTGGTCCGAAAGGGCGTGGGTTCGAATCCCACTCTCATCACATCTTTTCTTTTCTATTTCTCGACATAGTAGTTTTGAACATCATCTACGGTGAAAATTGCTCTGCAGTTAAGCAACGTACGAGCAACATTAACTGGTATAACGAAGTAAACGTAAATGATGTACTATAGAATTGGTAGGATTGTTCAAGTAACTTTTGTAATCTAAAGAATCCGAGTCGTCATCATCATCATCGTTGTCATCACCATCATTATCGTCGTCATTATCATCGTCGTCATCACCGTTATCGTCATTATCATTATCGTCACCGATGCACTCCAAATAGTCCCTAAAACAAAAAGAACCATGAGTGCACCGTAAAGGTCAGAAAATACAGCACGCCTACAGAACCTCCTTGAGATCCAGCACAACAGCGATAGCAGGGGCATCAGTAGGCATCACTTCCATCGCTTGCTTCAAGTTATCGAAGAACGAGTTCAACGACTATTAAAAGGACCCTTTAGCCTTTGTACGCCACAGGTTTTAAACGTACTCACGTAGGTAAACTGCTCCACGATTGGACTCACTGCCTTGTCCAACCAAGAAAAATGAGCGCCTCGGAAAGCAGCATGTACCTCATTAACAGTACTTTTGATAACCGCGGTGGCTTGGGAGACGACCGAGTTGACTTGGCTGGCGTTAGGGCACGAAGCTGTGATGCGTACTTAGAATACGGTTTCAGTAGAAGTGACTGGCATACCAAGTTGTTGGTTCAACGCCAGGATATCCGTAGTAGAAGTCGAAAAGGCTTCAATAATGAGGCTCTAGACAGTATCATCATTGCGAGAAGTGACCGGGGAAGCAGCAACGAAGCCGGTAACAGAGAAAAGTGCAGGGAGGAGATGGAAGATACGCATCGTGGAAAAGGTCGATGAGTGTCAAGAAAGGAAGAGGCACTGGTGTTTGAAGAACCTGGAGTCTAGCACAGAATTCCCTGCTTTTTTATAGGGCTTGAAAGGGCCGTAACCGCTGAAGATGAAAGTTGATCTAGCCTGCTCTCAGTCATGGGACATCCTTCCCAAGGTTCCAAACCCTGCCAAGATGAAGGTCAAACAAATTACGCCGCTTCAGAGCTTCAAAACTGGTGTACGTGACCGTCCAGTGTGATTTTGATTATATGCGACACAGCTCAGTTTACTATTTGCCATTCTGCGTTGCTACTGTGCTTCGGGACGACCAAACATGAAAGCAATCTACTAAAAACAACGGATTGATTCTCGTCCCTAATATCTGTAACTGAGACGTGACAGAACAACTGCGGCTGATGATCTCTCACCTTCTGCGCTTGTCCAGGTGTGGCCAAGATCAGCTACCATCCGCATTTTCCCGTATAATCGTGATCAATAGTCGTTTCGTATGAACATCCTGGAAAGTACATTGTAGACCGTGTCAATGTATTCAATGGGTCGAGGACGTGAAGGACAGGGGTCGCGAGAGCGTTTCAAATTGTTCTACGTATGTCCCAGAAAACCTGTCCAAATCAACCATACATTGCACTGATAATATCGGACCGCAAGCCGTATAATATCCTGCCAGACGTGTCGAAGAACTGCGATTACACTAGCAGTAGCGTCAACTTATGATACAACCCTGTTCTAATTTCTGAATCAGTGCTAGCCCCCGGCGGATAACGGGCCGTAAGTACCTGAGGGTTCACGATCCTAGTGAGTCAAACTCCAATGGCATTGAAAGAAGTAGTGGTGCCAGAGAGTTTGACGAGACCAAGCGATAAACGACAGGCTGGGGACAAATCCTGAAAGTCCTCCAGGGAAACCAAGCCCTTGTATTAATATGGAGAGATGCCACCCTCGGCGCGAGTCGTCTGAATCCAAGCCACCACGCATGTCCACATCGGCACTGGCGCATCGTGATTCGTCTCCCTGAAGTCTAGGACTTGCACTGGGCCATCACGAAAACCGCAAACCCCAGATAAGACCTTATAAAAATTAAAAATTAAGTAAAAGCACAAAGGCATATAGGGTCTTACTGTATAAGGCTTCTGGTCTTTGGGTAGTAAGTATTTGTACGACGAAAATGCGCAGTAAGTATCGCGCTTCTACATCTATCGTCCAACGGGGCTAGCCTTATATGATTTGGCATGGCATGAGTGAGACTCTGAGAACGAAATTGAGAGGACATACTGGTGTCACCCGGGACCTGCGCCATGTGGTTGTCGTCGGCCTCGAGGGGTGGTGAATTAGTAACGCATCCTGACTCCTGAGGGTAACGATAAATGACCTGGACATACCGGCGCTGTCGTCCACCTCGTCATTGTTGCGCGCTGGACATGCACGTGTGCGGCGGTATGTTGGCACCCTCGTATCATGTACTGCATAGGTGGTGCAAATTGGGGATGTGGGCAGGAGATCAGGTAGTCAGACATACCGCTGGTGTCAGTACACGAGCATGGTGGTCATATCCCATCATCGTCGATGTGGGCGCATCACCCAGTTGAAGCAGTGCGTGCACCGTGTCGTTGTTGTTGCGGTGCGGGACGGCAGACTGTCGCTTGGCTTCGTTGTGGAGTCGGCAAAAGAAAGCCTTTTGTCTTATCGACCCCCGGACAACGACAATAACGACCAATTTGAGCCTCGCCAAAAGGATGGGCTACGTTATACATGTATCATGCCAAGAAGGATAGGGCCTATGATAGTGAAGAGGAAATGCATGAACTTGAACAGCATTCGGCCGACAGTACGAATCTTGACAGTTGGTGTCCATGTTAGTGGAATGAGGGTCTCGTAATTTATAGGTTATTATTTCCTTCCGATCGCACGGGTGAGATGGCCGAGCGGTCTAAGGCGCCAGACTAAGGATCAGGTCATAGAGATGACCACAGTTTATCTGGTCCGAAAGGGCGTGGGTTCGAATCCCACTCTCATCACATCTTTTTTTCATAGTCTTTTCATCGTTCGCACTAATTTTTTCCGAGCAGATTGGGGAAACACCCGTCACCGTTTGCGCGGTGCGCCCACGCCAAGGCTAGAGCTAGAAGAGCGCCTACATACCATGTATCACAATCTAAAAGATCTTTGCCACAAATATCGTTACAGGATAAAGGGGAAAAAAAGATGTGATGAGAGTGGGATTCGAACCCACGCCCTTTCGGACCAGATAAACTGTGGTCATCTCTATGACCTGATCCTTAGTCTGGCGCCTTAGACCGCTCGGCCATCTCACCGACGAAGAGCCAGATCTGGTAAACCCATAAATAGGCCAAACGTTCTTTGTGACATGTGACATTCGCCACCATATTGCGTGGGCTTTTCGACGCATCCGACGACGGTCCACTCGAGCTGACGTCCAACCATGGCCACAGCATACTATGAATTCTACAGAGGATCATCGTACGTGACAGGTTACCTTTGAGAGGGGATGAATACCAACGACGGTGCAGGATTGGCATGGCGCTGACCGACTCGCTGGACGAGCTCATTACGAGCGGTGCCATCACGCCGCAGCTGGCGATGAAGGTGCTGCAACAGGTCGGTGTTCCGCGTGCGGGCTTGCATGCGCGGCTGACTGGTGTTTGCAGTTTGACAAGTCCCTCGCGGACACGATGGTGAAGCAGGTGAAGACGAAGACGACGCTCAAGGTATTGCTCGCGCTGATTTTTCGCCGCTGTGCTGACGTGGGTGCAGGGACATTTGCACACGTACCGTCTGTGTGACGACGTGTGGACGTTTATCGTCAAGAACCCGTCGTTCAAGATGGAGTCGAACGAGATGGTGTCGGCTGGACGGATCAAGATTATTGCGTGCAAGAACGGGGATGCGATAGAGGCTGGAAAGAAGTAAAGTGTGAACTACGTAGTGGACGAGTAGAGGACTGTAGTTGCGACTCACGTGCTCTTTTGGTGAAAGGGACGAACGTCTTCCCATCCGCTTTCGGGTCGACCGGTCTTGTCTCCAACGCTTTTCGCCCGCGATGGCCTCCTTTCCCTTCCCCGACCCCCCGACCGAATCCACAATCGCACAGGCCCGCGCTGCTCTCCAATCCCACCGCCAGGAGCTCGCTTTGCTCTCAGAGCGGATATCCGCCGCCGAGGCCACACTCACACAGATCGTCGCTGACCGCCGGCGCGTCATTCGCGACATGCAGCGCGACCAGCGCGCACTCGAGCACCAGGTCAAGCACACCCTCGCATACATATCACCCATACGTCGTCTCCCCCACGAACTCCTCCGCCTCATATTTACGTTCAACTTCGACAACCACCCTTGCTGTGCGTGGATCCTCGCTTCTGTCTGCGTCCTCTGGCGCAGGCTCGCCCTCTCCATACCCCAGCTCTGGTCCAAGGTGCGTCCTTGCTCTTTTCGTCCCGACCGCGGCACGGCAAACCACTGCGGCCTCCTATTCGCCGCATCTCAAAGGGCGCTTCCTCCCGCCTATCGATGCCTTGCTCGTGCCCCCTGCGTCACGTCCTGGCCTACCTCCTCGTCCTGCTCTCTTTTTCCGCTTCTGGTATAGCCTCTCCGCGCCGCGTGTCCTCCGCGTTGCCCCGTTTTTAGCTTTCCTTCTCATCTCGTCATGTTTTCAGATTCGTCTCGTGACACACCAGAGCGCGTCCCCGGATACGGTGCGGCTTTGGTTGGAGCGCTCGGGGGACAAGGTGCCGCTCGACATTGAAATCTATCTGAGGGTCAACGGGGGGACTGAGCCGTCGAGTCGTGCGAGAGCCTCGTCGCCGACGCCGTGGATCCCGCCACCGCCTAGTCCGCCGACACACTACGTCTTGCCCCATCCGCCACCGGGCACGACCATCTTATTGCCGCCGGCCCAAACGCCGATCATCGTCCCGCAGTCGCCGTCTCACCACGATACCTGGGGTGCTCCGTCGCCGCCGCCACCGTCGTCGCGGAGCAGCCCACAGGTGCAGCGCAATACACACTGGGGACACATCGCCATCTTCTACTTGATCGAACAGATGCATCGATGGCAACGGTTCGTCTTTCGCTTTGACAAGCAGTTTCCGTCCATGTCTGCGCTCAAGTCGATCAATGGTACGCATGTGCGTTTTTTTATTAGACGTGGCGTTCACGATCGAATCGTGCAGGTGATGCGCCGATGCTAAGAGAGTTCGAAATATCTTGTGCCGAGACGATCTACGCTACCGAGTGGGCTTGGCTACCATGCACCATGCCGTCGACTTCCGTGTCGTTATCCCGACTACAGTGTCTCATGCTCCACCATGTGCCGTTTAAATGGTCCTCTCCCATCTTCAAAACGGACTTGCGTTCCCTCAATCTCCGATCGCTCCCATCGAACCACTTGCCACTGGATCGCATCCTGCACATCATCTCGAGCAACGCTAATCTGGAATCGCTCACGTTGCACTTTGCAGTGGTCCTGCCAGCCATACTTCCGCTGTGCTCGACTTCTCTGCCCAAGCTCCGAGAGCTGACGTTTGGCGGCCATTATCACATGGCGACGTTGACAGACATGCTGATACTGCCGGCGTTGGACGTGCTAAACCTTGACATCGAAGCACGGGATCCGATCGAAGATGTGATTACGAATCTATTACAGCGATCGAATAACCCGCCGGTGACCCAGCTGTCAGTGTCATACGGCAGCACGAGCAATTCGACGATCTATTATGGACCCGGGGGGATCGTAATCGCATGGAACTTCTTGGCGGAGATGAACCATATCGAGAGTCTGATCGTGGGAGGGACGCCACTGGAGCCATTTCTGGTTGCACTTGGCACACCCGAGGACGAGCAGGCTCATTGGATCTGCCCTAATCTGAAGTCGGTTACGATGAAGAGTTGTCACACACACCCAGACGGGATCGCCAAGCTTGTGCAGTTGATCGAAACGCGGAATCCGGAGGCGGGGACGGGGACGATGGTGCATGGTGTGACGCCGTCGAAGCTAGGGCATCTCGAGTTGTGCGATTGTGCGGCGGTGGGGCCGGACGTGTTGGAGTGGCTGAAGAGACGGGTGGACGAAGTGATTTGTGTTGAACCATCATATGGGCGGTCGCCTTGATCTTGATTATTCGTTTGCATGACCTCGCAGCCTAGTGTACTTTTTTTTTCGATCTTCGCTCGAAGCCTTGTATTGATATTTTATGGGGCTGCGTGATCATGTCACGCGTACGAAGGGCGCATTACCGCCGCACGGGGGGGAGATTGGAGAGGAGATCGAAGGATTTTAACTTTAGAGCAGATGTGAGACGCCCATGTATGGATCGCGCCATTTGTGCTGTGTGTGATTCACGCACGTTTGAGGGTGAGCGAACCCAGGCTCAAGGGTCGATAGGATGGGTCCGATGATGATGGTTGCGACGAGAAGACTAGCGCAGTGTGTTATGATCCGGGGACATTTGAAGCCGAGCGTTACGTTGGGGGAAAAGATAAGGGCCGCGGCTTGAGAAAACGTCACCGACGGCATTAGGGATCAGATTCTGATGGCAATTGTAAGCCATTCCGGTGCAGGAGGAGCTGCGGCGCCAGGGTGGAGTTGCGCAAGCCCAAACCCTGCCCAGCCTTGTTCATGTCCGGGGGTATATATACATCGACCCTAGACGTTCGAGAGACCCACCTCCCAGGCTGCAGCGACAACTTCACACCGATGCCTGTACCGGTGCCCATCAAGACCGCTGCTCATTTAAATAAAGCCAAACAAGGCTTCATTACGGCTGGCCATCATCATCGCACCAGGTAACGCTCTTCGCCTTCCTCTCTCTTTCTCGTCCTCCATCTCCTGCAGCACCCCCGCAATGTCCAAGAACACGTGTCGCCCTTCCACCTCAGACACACCGGACATCCTCTTACCCGGCACCGTCCCGCTCGCTCGGCTCCCCACAGCGCCCTACACCCCCATCGAATGGGACTGGGACGTCGAATTCGCAGACCGCAGCCGCGAGGCAAAGGCAGATGCCGCCCTCCACGGCGAACAGCCCTTTCCGATCGACCGACGGGTCCTCCGCGACATCGTCCGCGAGAAGACCCACTCCGACGTCGGGCGCATCGCCTTCTTGAGCTCGGGCAAGTTTGTTTTATTTCCCGCCCACCCCCACACTCTTCTGATCCCCGTCCCATTCAGGCACGTTTCACAAGGTTCGTCTGAACGTCGGATGCTGTCGTCATTAATAGTGACGTGCCTTGCGTGGCTTATCAGGCCTATCTGGTCACCCTCGCTGATACACGCGAGCTCGTCGCTCGTGTCGCTCGCCGTTTCATGCCCCGGCTCAAGACCCAGTCCGAAGTCGCGACCATGCAATACCTACGCGAGAAGACCAACATACCACTTCCGGACGTGTACTATTACGACTCTAATCCTCACAATCGTCTCGGCGGCGAATATATTCTCATGTCCAAGGTATGTCGCTCGCACGTCACGTCATCCACCTCCACATCCTCGTCTAGGCATCTGGCATCCCCCTCGGCCGCGTGTATCACTCCATGTCCAACCAGGAACTCAAGATCTTGTTCAAAAATGTAGCCTCTATCATAATACCCCTGTTTGCAAACCGTTTCTCACATATAGGATCTCTTCATTTCCCTGTATCGTCCCGTTCAGTGGCTTCGCCCCTGAATTCGTCTGCACCCACCCCAACTGCAACGTTTATACAACCCAAGCACTTTACACCCACTTTGGCAAGTACACCGACGGCGACCTACTGCTTCGCACGCGTCGCGCCTACACTGTCGCACGTGGGTCCTATCGTTTCATGGCCCTTTTTTGGATCCGGCCGCGGTGACCTCGCCCATCCGTCTGAAATCAATCGGGGTCCTTGGTCTTCGACACGATCCTACCTCGAGTCCTGCGTACTGCGTGAGATTGCAGGTGTCAAGCGAGAAAGCGAAGGAAAGTCTGCTCCTCACCGACTACACCTCGACCCAGACGAGATCCGATCTTCTCGACACCATCACCTCGATGCGGTCCCCGACGACGAGAGTGACGACTCGGACGAATGGGACGCTCAAGAGAGCGAAGAGGAATGGGAAGGACCCGGCGACGCCATGTACAGCGACTACCGCCGCATGCAACGCAGCACCTTTTTGGTCGCGCACATCATGCGCCGCGAGCAAAGCGTACGCAAAGAAATGGGGCGCTGGATGCGTCTCATGGACCGACTAGGTGCCCACTCGGACAACAGTCTCACCCCAGAAGAGTTTGGGATCGACTGTCACGATCTCAACTTGGAAAACGTGTTTGTGGACGAGCATGATCACACCAAGATCGTACGTCCCCCTTTCTTTTTTCGTTACTCGTTACTGATCTGTTACAGACGTGCATCATCGATTGGGAGTCGACGACGACGCGGCCGTTGTGGGCATGTGCCCACTTGCCTGCGTTCGTCCAAACGAGCCCGTTCACGTCCAAGCTCTTTCGAGAAGTCGTCACCTCCATCGCGCTCTCCCGATCGACGTCCAAGACGAGCCTAACTGCCACCGCCAAAGAGTGGCTACACTACGAAGCCGTAGGCGCACGACTACGACTTGCCCATCGATGTGCCGAATGGGACGGATGGGAAGAGGGTCTCGTGGATGATATTTTAGGTCCCGAAGAAAAAGAAGACGACTGGTTCAAGGAAGTCGAAGAGGAAGGTGCACTCGCAACGTACGAGCACGGGGACAGGTCCGAGCCGTCGTCGGGGGCGCTTCGTGTCGCGGCGTTTCAGAGCCGAAAACAAGCTGGCGAGTTGCCGTTGAAGAAGGCGAAAGAGAGCGAGCAGACGTTGACGACGGATGGGGATATCTGTGGGGGACGTGGTGGGGAGCTTGGGAGACGGTTGGAGGCGTGGTTGAGTGTGAATGGGAACGAGAGGCGGAGGAGTGGAGAGATGTGAGGGTGAAATCTGGATGGTCCGACTTTTCTTTTCTTCGATGCGGGCCGTGAATTGGGTTAGCCCGGGCGGGCCGGGAGCTTTGCCAGGGGGACGGTTGGGGTCTGATCTCTTTTCTTTTTTCTCATTGACTTATCGTATGGGTGGGGTCTGTCGGTTTGGTTTTGGGCCCTGGATAATCACACTTTTTTTTTGCTTTCGTATGGCATTTCATGTACCATAAACCCTTCTTTTGCATGGTTATCGCACTGTCGCATTTATCTATGACCACTATGATAATTGACTCGTACTTATTATGTGCTGGAATCGCGTCGGGTGATTACCACAGGTCCGATCATCGAGCGGGTTTTCGGTCGCTGTAGGTGGTTGGATCAAGGGTGTAGGCGGCCCTGCTGGATGATAAAATTGCCATTTACAGAATACTTACCGAACTCCCTCAAATCCGATACAGATCGGTTTGCCCCCCGGGGTATCGGTTCCGTTGTCGCGAGAAAAATGTTTGCAGGCTGCGCTCGAACTCGTCAAATATACATGTCGTTTTATACGATAAGAGAACAGGTGGGGATGGGAGTGGCACGGCCAGAGGACACGGGTGAAAGAGAGGCGCCAGGGTGCGAAACATCTCTCGAGGTGGCGGGTATAGTGACGCCATCGTCAAGTTCCGGATGTGCCATCTCCGTTGTTGTCGCGGTGCGTGGCACTAATGATCATCACGTACATGTCAGCCTCGCATAACGCATGCATTGTCGCTGATGCTCGT
Source organism: Austroboletus novae-zelandiae (assembly GCA_038090275.1). Classification (NCBI taxonomy): domain Eukaryota; kingdom Fungi; phylum Basidiomycota; class Agaricomycetes; order Boletales; family Boletaceae; genus Austroboletus; species Austroboletus novae-zelandiae. The sequence goes on along the minus strand of JBBPML010000082.1, from coordinate 44,002 downwards.
TCCATGGCCGCCACTGTTTGGGGAGTGGTGTGAGGTGCTGGTGAGTGATGGGTACACCATCATTTTGCCCTCCCCCTGATTCTCATTGTCGCCGTCGTTGCAGCGCTGGTTATGTCACCATCTGAGTCGGTTGGTACACCACTACCGTGTTTCCGTTGACCCTAGGGGGTAGCTAATGAGGTGAGCAGCAGAGATGAGTGATCTCGATCAGTGACGACAACTGGGTGACTCACCGGGGCCCTTCATCTCGTCCTCGTCTCTGCCCACCCTCATCGTCGTCGTGTAGTGACGCGCTTCCCTTGCTTGCGACCGTGTCACTGATCTGCGTCACCGGTGAGTTAGAAACTATCAGATGGTGTCCAGGGTCTTGAACATTTGGGTTAGGGTTAGGGTTTATGTAAACTGATCGCCCATGAAATCCCAAAAGGAGAGTACTGGGTATCCCATGTGGCGCATTTGAGGGATTGTGCCAATCAGTCTGCAGTCAGTGACGCTTCTTCCATATTTTTGAGACCGACTATCAGACTCACTTCATCCGCTAAGGCGGACCAGTGTGAAACTAGTGCTATTCTTCCTGTCGAGACTCAAAAGTAAAAAAACCGCAAAACAGAAGAAGGGCTCATTCTTCAGAGTATATAAGAAACATGGAACCTGCAAGCCAAGCAAGATAGTGTCCTTGCTCTACTCAGCTCCCCATGAAATTCGCTCAGTACAACATGTTTAATGCTGCTGTGATCATGGCTGCGGTTAGTGTTGGTCCGTCGTTCTCACCATTCGTGATGACTGAAATGCCAGTGTAAAGACCATTGGTAGCGTCATCGCAGACCAGATCAACTCGAACGGTGCTGACGCGCCCGAGGTAAGAGTGTTCTTCATGCTACTCATCCTCACGCGCTCATCGTTGGTTGGCATAAAAGGCCCCCACGTTCGTCATGTCCCACGCGGATATGGCACACTGGCTCGCTACCACGGACGCCAATATCACCTACGTCGGTAATCCCTCACAGGCTCACACATCTGAGATGTCGTCGACAGGGAACACGACAGTCATCTTCTGCTCGCAGGTCGTCCAGGGCGTTTGTACAGGAGCATGTGGGCTCTACATTGGAAACACTCCCATCTGTCTTTCGGCCTTGAATGTCAACTGTGTCGGGGCGTCGAACGACGTCAACCTCTTTGCCGATTCCGCATGTTCCCAGTTTAACGGAAAGCTCAGCAGCTGTCAACAAGGATTGTTCGGCCAATTCTGCGGTGTTCCACGGGCGAACTCGATCATGGTCTGTTGATCGGTCAGTCGACTTTTTTTTGTTCGCGTTGGTTCGTTCGTGCTGACATCGTTTTGTGACTGGGTCGGACGTCTTCTCGGCCTGAATAGTTATCTTAGTCCGTATTGTACTTGTACTTGCTTTTCGTCGAAATGATGTTTGCAGAGACTCGGCACTCAATGTTACAATGTTATCCTCTGACTTCACCTAGGGAAAACCAGAAAGCATACATAAAGTGGCCCACAGGTGGCAAGGTCGTTTTATCGCTCACCCTGGCATGCCAGGTGCACACGCGCCTCACGCAGTCCAATCATGTCTGCGGTGGCTGATTATTGAATCTTGAGAGATGAGAACCCATTCTTCTCTGCTGAGTGCGGTTGCACGCCACCCTGATCGAGTGACCGCGACCTTGGCTAACTGCAGTCGCGGTGATCAGTGTGGTCTTCGCCAGATGTCGTCATACCACTGCTTACTCTGAAGATCTGGACATTGAACCGGCCTGCAATGCCGTACGTCTCGCAACTATTGTTTATTCCCATCTCATCCCTTCAAATTGACAAGGGCAGGTTTAAAACGACTCGCGGTCCAGATAGCGATGCTTGCAAGCAAGCAGAGTGAGCCACGCTGATTCGTTTTGATCCCATCACTGACACAAACAAGTACAACTCCAGATGGCAGCGAGGAGTTCAAGCACGATCGACAACCGAAAGACGGGAAGCAAATGCAATGGGAATAAATTTATTGTATATTTTATCGCATGGCAGTTATCGTATTGACATGGATAAATGTATTTAATAGCGCGTGTGTACTGGAATTATGGCAGATTTTTTTGTTTATTTTTTTTCTGACCCCGCTGCGGCCTGCGGATGTATGATGGCCCGGGTACCACCGACCTATTTTCTCTCAGGGCTGCGGAGGGTGATGAGACTTGGTCGCTGGCATCATGCGAGGAAGTCTCATCACTGCGAATGGAGTCATTCGATCAATGCTGGGTTTGACCAACTAGCCTACTTATCCAATGCAGTGTACACGGCAACGTCATGCTGAGATTCAACGCATGCAAGATACGGTGGCGATAGTTTCTAGACGCCTGGACGGCGTTGGCGTCCACGCGTGTTGAATCTCTGCCAATGCCTACCGTGTTACGTTTTGCGTGCTCAACCCCGGCTAACACTCAACGGTAATGGCACGATATGATAATGATATTCCGGCTCAAATATCTGCAATCATCACTCTCATACAAGCACTATGGAAGTAATGACCGAGGCAACGTTGCTAGAAAGACGGACAGGCTACCACGTCGATATAATAATGTCAGCACGAATGAACCATGCAAATAAAAAGACCAAACTCACTGATCAACAGACGACGATCGAGTTTGTCTGTATGTTGCAGAATCCGTTGTACAATTGTGATGTACAGTCGCTGAGCTTTGAGGCAAACTGACTACATTGGGGATCGGAAAAGAATGAGAGGTCGCCTGATGCTGCGACGCAATTGACACCCGAGGTCGAAAGGCAGATGGGAGGTCCGACGTAAACCCCACAGGCTCCTGCACAAACGCCATTGAAGACTTGCGTGCAGTAGATAGCTGTTGTGATCGGCTTCGGCGGCGACGACGGTGACGGTGGTGGCTGCTGACCATATGGCGGCTGCTGACCGTATGACGGCGACTGGGCCTGTGGGGGATTGGGATTACCACCGACGTAGGTGACCTTGGCGTCTGTGGTAGCGATCCAGTGCTTTATTTGCTCCCCGGACATGGCGAACGTGGGGATCTTTTTTTGCGGAACAACGGGTTAAGTGACGAAGAATGGCATGATGAACATTCTCACTTCAGGCGCGTTAGTACCGTTCGAGTCGATCTGGTCTGCGATGACGCTACCGATGGTCTTTACGATGGCATTTCAGTCAGCACGAATGACGAGAACAACGTTTTTAGCACTGACCGCAGCCATGATCAGAGCAGCATTAAAAATGTTGCGCTGAGTGGCGAAGATGTGTTTCATTGTGAATTGAATGCTGAAAAATGCGAGGGCAGGTGGGATGGGATGATATCACCAGATTTCTGGGTATTATATATGATTTGGAACCATGGCAAGATGAAAATGGTCCATCACGGTAGGACTTCGAGGTATTGATGCCTGTCGGGGCCACCTGATCTTCATGACCGAGTGCAGACTTGCCGAGTTAGTAACTAAGCTATTAGACTCAAGCTTTCCTCAGTTGGACATTGACGAATCAGAGTAAAACTGATGCCTGGTGGTCCACTCATTGAGACGCGTTTGATGTACTCATCGCCGCAAAATGTTCTGGCGCCAAACAAGGCGTAATGACGGTCGTCACTGGTAACCTTCTCTCACCCGACAGTGTTCCCATGATAGTGGATGGTGTGAGGCGCCATTCGATCAGATGTCAGCGGCGTTGTATACTCGGTAGCAACGTTGAGAGTCCTGGAATGCAAAACGACGTCGACATTGATGAGTAGTATACATATTGTTGGCACCTCACGTCTTTCCATTTATATTCCCACTCGCGCCCCTTCTCCTACTTGGAATAACGACGGCTCGATCTATGTTATGCCCGTCGGGGGTCAGCAGACCGAATTGCGATGGCGAGGACGCGATGATGTTTACCTAGTGAACTCGACCTAGGATCGGGGCGAGAACGAGTATGTGGATGGCGCGGCCCTGGCCCCGAACCTGCTTCTCCATACTTTATCACGAAGACGAGGTCGATGGCCTCTTGGCAAGGCGTACTGTGTCCAGACGATGGACCAATTGTGCGTGGCGATTTCAGGTGATTTGGCTTTTGTTCTGGGCCGAGCGACAACTTGGATGGTTTTCACGCTGAATCGCAAGTTGTTTTCCTCCGGAGTCGAGGTGCACCGTGCGTGTTGTTTTCCGAGAAACACGAGGCCGGTATGGCAGATACGAAGCAGGGCGTCGTCAGGACGTCCTTCGTATCGCTCGAGTCGGAGCCGAAATTCTGGCTAAGCAGTTGCCGCTGAAGAAGGTGCGGGAGGGTGCGAAGCGACTCGGAGGGGACTCAAGTGACTCAACGAAGGACCAATAACTTTTTAGTACGTTCCTCTGCCACTCGTTCTTTGCAGATAACGTCGGTCGTTTTCAGTCCTTACTCAGGGCAGTGATGGACCCGAGCGCGCTACTTGATTTTTCGCTAAATTGTGGAGCATCACTGAGGCAACCCGGCCATTTCTTACGATACCGTATGCTAGTATTATAATAATAAGCACAAATTTTGGACATAACACTTAGTAACTGAAGAACTGAGCATATCTTACAAGACAAATTGTAGAGTGATTATAGCGAGTTTATCAAGTAAAATGAAATATGTATACATATAAAACAGAAGCATGCAGGTGACTCACACGACGAATGAAAATCAGGGTGCACCGACGCGAATCGAATTGGTCCCCCCAGTATAGCAGAATCCGCTGCCCAAAGGTTCTTCACAGGTCGTGAGTTGATTGCAATCCCCGACACATTCGAAATTGTTACAAAACTCGACATTCTTCGTCGCCGCCAGGCAGTTGGTGCCCGGGGCATAGAGACAGATGGCACTTCCAGTGTAAATAGTGCAAGTTCCTCCACAAGAGTAGCCAGCTGTCGCGCTGCAGTAGACGACTGTCGTCGTCTGAGCAGAATTAGAGAGAGGATTGACAGGGTCGCCAAAAAAGGAGAGTTCAGCATCCGTGTTGGCGATCCAGTTCATCATTTCTTTTTGGGACACGATATACGTGCCGCCCGGCCCCTTTGTGCGAAGCAAGGGTTGAGCGAGGAGTACAAGGATGGGACACACATTCTCACCTTAGCCTTGTCAGCAGCCTTCGAGTAACCGAACTTCGCGATGATGAAGCTGATGGTCTATGCAATGGTACTCCAGTTAGTTTAACTGAGAAGGATGATGGTTTCGGTACTGACCACAGTAGGCATCAAGAGAGCAATGATTACGGTTGCATTGCGAACATTGCGCGGGGTGAGGAAAGAGAGATCCATTGGGGGTCGGATTAAACGGGGACCGTACTGTCTGGTTTCTCGGGGTATATATACAACCCAAAGGCTGTTGCAAGACGAGTACGGTGCATAGGCCCAGAAACAACACCTAGAGCCAACTACCCGGTGACTAACTCGACGTCATATATAGTTTCGTAGATTCATTCAATCATGGAGCTTTGATGTACTCACCGCCACAAATAGCTTTGGCGCCAAACAAGTCGAAATGACGGTCGTCGCTAGTGACTGTCTCTTATCCAACATCACCGCGTGTGATGCGTCGCCAGACGCGGCGCCGCACACTGCATGGTAACTTTGACGTCATGCAAGAAAACAGACCTGCCAGTAGGTGACGCACAGGTACGATTAGCAGAATACTTTTTGTGAGGAAATGCTGGTACCTCGTCTTGAATTTTACGCCCTTCAGTGTCCTCCCTGAGTTCCTGCATTCCCCCCGACGGCACAACGTACGCCAATCTGGCAGACCTACAGTAAGGGCCCTGGATAGGCGAATAATGTGTCCCGCCGCTCATCCCGAGCACGGTACAGATTACGGTTCAAAATCGTGCGAAAGTGAGGTCTTATCAGTTTATTTATCAATGTTGTTACTACTCACTATATTCAGGATCTGAAACATTGCAGCAGGCTTCAGGTGGAGCAGGCCACATAGTTTTCTGTCGTATTGAATCGTTTCCTCTCGCCACAAGATCCATCTGAAGTATCTTTCACAGATTTGAGAAGGCATGGTGCCGAACAGGAAGTGAATACTTACAATGATCATAGACTCTCAGAGGGTACGAGCATTTTTGTGTCCCTTTTGATGTCATCTGCAAGTTTGAATACCTCACCTCTGACCTTTATGGTAGGATGGGGAGATATCACATACCATTGAAACTCGATAGCTACAACGATGGGAGTCGGCATTGCGTTGAGTAAGTATTGGAATTTCTTATTTTCATTCGTCTTGTTGGTCCCCCCAAGGCATCTCCAGCTTCTACTATCAACTCTTCCTCATGATTCTAGGCGCGCTCGTCTTATTCTCTTTTGTAACAGCGCTTGCTCTCCGGAGGTTTACCAGTTCGTTTACCATGAACTCACGTCTCCTCTTCGAATCCATTGTGGCCCCAGAGGATCGAGCTGTATTTATGGGAATATGTGAGATGTATGGAATGTTTTACGCCGACTCTATGAAAACTAATTGAACTTGCCTCCCTCCCTCTAGGAGAACTCTGCGCCATGGGATAAAGAGTACGGAAACACGTGGTCATACAAGGGCATTTTCATGGATACACAAGATTGTATCGCCGAAAATAATGATATCCTAGACAAATTTGTTGTTGACCACGAATACCAGGGCAATTGGTCATATCCTCACTCATAGCAATGTCCTTCCAGCTCAGGTACAAATTAGCTGAATCCTTTGGTGAAGGTGGGTCATTTTCTTGCCTAGTTATGGTTTATGTCCATTGACTGAGGGTAATATACAGGTCTCTTTGTCGTCGAAGGTCCTCAGCATCGTCAGCAAGTAGATATCAATTTCTTCTTGTTTTCACTCACGGACTCTTTGTCTGACAGCGACGTATCATGATGAATAAATCGTTGCAAAAATGATGATCTTGTAATCCATTTCATTATTTAGAATCCTGCATTCGGTCTGGTACAAATTTGGGTTCTTACCGACGTCTTTGTCGAGAAAGCCGTGAAAGTATGTACTATGCCCCTTGTGTTGTCTTATTCTCATAACCGCAAACGACCGCGGGCGATACAACTTCGTGATGTCTAGTTATCCGAAATTGTCAAGGACCCTGCCAGAACCGTCACCGGTGTCCGCATCGATGCCATGCAATGGCTCAATAGTATGACTCTTGATGTTATCGGCGCCACTGGTAATCATTCACTCCAGTTTCCCGTTCCACCGATAAATATGGTTACCGTCAGGCGTTGACTACAAATTTGATTCCCTCAACACTGGCGAAAAGCTAAATGAATTGAGTGAAGCTTTCGCAATTATGGTTGCTTCAGGTTCGAGACCAATCGTGCTCCCTATATTGAGAGCGTGGATTTCACCCTTGGCCTCCTCGTTAGTATCTCTTTTCATGCTATGGTCGTATGACCATTGTAAATCCAACAACCTAGCAAGTGTGCGCTGATCAAAGCAAACATAGCAACAGAAGTTTCCGAGAGTCTGAGGATGTCTGACCAAGACGGGTTGCCACGCGTCGAACCCATCCACGGTACAAGTATCCAATGATATGTAATTTGCATTTGCAGAGGTTCACACCTTGGTCTCTGGCCATGAGAATACAAGGGTATTTTTGCCGTGCGATGACGACACAAATAATTAAATAGTAGTGCAATTACTTGGGTTGCCATGCGATGTCATTTGCACCTGAGTTTCAGACAAAACTCCGGGAATTTTTTTTTTCTCTCGACACGGAAAACACATCGATGGAAGAACTCATGGCGCTTCCATATCTTGATGCAGTCGTAAGGGAGACCCTGTGTGCCAAATACTCACCTGTTCCGTATACCTTCCGCATCGCGATGAAGAATTGTGTGGTGACTGCTGCCCGTCGGAAAAACATACGAAGATAGATAGCACTACAAGGCCAGAACAGAGGGAAACTAAAGGCCGTGTCGTGGATTCCTGGTGTATAGGGTGACCATTTGACGTTCATGGGCGATCCCAGAGCATACATCAGATACCAGTTCACCATCGTCGAGTAAGTGCTTGTTCTGACCCTACTAACGTTCGACTCCGTCGCCGAATGCTATACTTCAACTGTATAGAATGAAGGCGGCCCAAGTTGTTCCGGTACTCGTGCATGCGTCCAAATTTGAGCTTGGTGTTCCCGCCAGCGAGATAGATAGAAAGTTGGTAGTCATGCAACCACCTTTCTTGCGTGCCGATCCAAAGAGGAGCATTCAGCTAAACGTTCAGGTTTATCGGGGTGATGGGTCCGCGTCCGATCATTGGCCACTCTGTGATTCAGTTTTAAGTAATCAAAGTTGTCACAGGCGTGATGCGCATATGGCGGGCCGGCGGGCCGTAACATTTCGTTGCGTGTGCCTTTTATTTCGACTCTAATAGCATCTTGCTTTACTTAACTAGCGAATATACACAATAACTGCCAGCATATCTCATCTTTCCGGACGCGATACTAGATACTGGCAGTCACCAACGGCGTCCTGGGGGAAGGTATACATTATAGTCACCGCTCGTTCGCTGTGCCGCTGTAAGCGACCAGCCCGCCGCACGCTTGGCCTTTTGGTGTAACGGCTAAGCGTGCGGCGGGCTGGTCGCTTACAGCCGCTTCTAGTAAGCATTCTGGTTTTACATAACCTGCCAGGATGATATCCGTCCAGATAACACTATCCTCCACCTCGATAGGGGTCTGGATTGATCATCAGAGAGCCAGGGTGTAAGCACGCTGGCTTACCTAGGTCCCATAACTAGTACATACCGCTCGCAATACTGAATGCTAGGCATTCAGTATTTGGCCTTTTGGTGTAACGGCTAAGCGTGCGGCGGGCTGGTCGCTTACACAGGGCCCAGATAGACGTCCTGCCATGTCGAACACAACGGATGTCCAACCGCAAGCGCTGCAACCGGTACATACTTTCTGTAAAGTACGCAACATCATCGTATTGCATGCGACAACGTTGTAATGATGACCGCCATGTGTGTGCAAATTATGCCCAATGGACTGGGACGCCAGTTATCAAGATCAAGAACCACCAGGTTGTGCATGCAAATATACGAACGGGAGTGTCGTACACCGGACCCGAGGGGCATCATTAAACTCATGAGCGTATTCTTCCGCAGGTCTGAGAAACAGACTGGCACAACTCGAGTCTCTCCAAAAATCATTTAGACGAGCAATACTGTAAAGTATGGATGCAACCAGTACACCAGTGCAACAGATCGATCTCCGGAAAGACGACTCATGAGTGGAACTCTAAAATTGTAAATGCGAGCCAGAACATCGTCAGCATGAATGCGCATCAACGAGAAGCACGAAATGGCGAAAGGGACGGTTCACATTGAAATCAGAAATTATAGTAAACGGCGATCGATTTCGCCACCGGAGTATAGCAAAATCCATCGTTCAAGCGTACGTCACAGTTCGCAAGTAGATTGCAAGTTCCAGTACATCCAAACTTGGTACAATGGTTGACGTTATACGGGTTCGTCGCCAACGTGCATTTGGTAGCGAACCCCGGCGGGACTGGAAGACAAGTAGCAGGCGGTACTGCGTAGTAATAGAAACATAGTCCTCCACAATTATTGCCGCTTCTCTTGTCGCAGATGAGGACCGATGTCAGTTGACCAGAGAAGGGGTTAGGAGGAGGACCAGGAGGACCAGGAGGGCCAGGATGGCCGGGGGGGCGGGGGGGGCCAGGGGACCCGGGAGGGCGGGGGGAACGAGGACGACGGGGGGGGGGGGGGGGAGGAGGACCAGGAGGACCAGGGGGAGGAGGGCCAGGAGGAGGAAGGTTATCGACAAAGATAATCTTGGCATTCGTGTTGGCCATCCAGAGCTTCATTTCCTCGTCGGGTGTGATGTACGAGGGAGAGCTCTGTGAGAAAAGCATCGAATGGGTCAAGCGACGAATGGTATAACAGAGATCATTCTCACCTCAGGCTCGTCAGCAGCACCCAAGTCATTACCATCCTCTGCAACGGCACCACCGACGGTCTATACAACGACATTTTAGTCAACACGATCAACGAGGAAGGTGGTTTCAGTACCGACCATGGTAGGCATCAAGACGGTAATGATCACAGCAGCATAAAGGATGCTGCAGTGAGCAAGCAAAGAGAATTTCATTGGGAGGGATGTCAGGTAGAGTTGAACGCCGGGTCATATTCAGGAGTCTATATACGATCTGTAGAACCTTTGAAATAAAAGACAAACATCGTACATACGTTCGTGCTTGTCAGAAGTCAGAATAAATTGTATCAGAGTGAGCCTGAGTCCACTCACCGAGGTACATTTGATGCATTGATGTGCTCACCGCCGCAAATAGCCATAGGCGACATGATGGTTGTCACTAGTAACCTTCTCTCATCCGACATCACAGATTGTGAATGGTACATATAATGCGGCATTCGATCAGACAAGTTCTGGGCGATGCGCAGCAGACGTCGACATTGCATATTATTAGTATACATGTTACGAGGCATTTCATGCACCTCACGTCGTGATATCGTTTCCATTTCTACTCCCCAGACGACGATGCCTCATCACCCCTCGGTCCACCGAAGGAAATGCAACTTCTGGCCCGGTGCGAAAAATAAGACGAGCCCGTTTGGATACGCAAACAGCGAGCCCTTTCCACTCGGCCGGCTTGAGGGCGGCAGCCAAATCACCCGTCGGTCACCGTGGACAAGCCATCCGTCGTCTTTCCGGACGCGGTACGCCGTGTGCAATAGGTCGTCGACGGCATCCTCAGGGTGGGATTGGGAGAGGAGGTGCAGGTTTGGAGTTGGGGCCGACGTGGTGCCCTCCGCGTTTCCTGCCCCGCCCTGGTCCTGATCCTCGTGCGTGGGGGGGTTACGCAGTTGACATTGTGCCCCGTCCGAGTCGGACGAGATCGCCCAGGTAAATACCGTCCCATCCTCGCCCCTGGAAAGGAGCTTCGACCAGTCGTCAGAGAATCGGACGGCCTCCACTTTTTTCGCCGTGGCTTGGTCGTCGCGGACGACGTCTTGCGATGTTGAACGCGAAGGAGACCATACCCAAACTGAGCCATCGTCTCGTCCGATTGCCACCCTGACATCGTCGCCAGTGCCCACGTACGCGAGCGCCGTGACTGCCGAGGTGGACGCCTCAAGCATTGCTTTGCACGTTCCGCTCGCACGGTCCCACACGCGGACGACCCCGTTTTGCAAACCGCCAATGAGTGTTTGCCCGTCATCGGAGAAACAGAGCCGCTGGACAGGCGAGTCACCCAACTCTGTTGTGCTCGTTCGTTGCCGGTTTGCGACCTTAAAGACGTCCACTTGGCCGTTGTCATGTCCACATGCGACCCACGCGCCGCCGGCAGAGGCGGCAAATGACTTCACCTTTTTCAGTCCAGATAACTGCGCCCGTTGCTCGCCCGTCGTGGCGTCATAGACGTGCAGGGTACTCTTGTCCTCGTTGAACAGGTTCAAGACGAGGCTGCAAAAGACGCTACCATCGGGCGAAAACTTAAAACGAACATCATCATCGTCGCGCAACCTCCCTACGACGCCCATCTCGATTCCCTTGACAATGTCAAAATTTTCATCGACCAGCGCCCATTGTGTCAGCGATTCGACAACGAACCGCACGCCGGTGGGGGAGGGGACCACTGTGTCGGTAACAAGGTGCGGGTGCGATTTGGCAAACGCCTCCACGTCTCCCCACGTTTTTCGCGACGTCGTGACAGACGAAATTTGGAGTGATCCTTGAGAATTTGCGGTCACGGCCCAACTACCTTCCGACGAGATTGCAAGCGAAGTTATTGACTTGGCGGTGCTGAACGGCATATCATCCATTGGGGTCTGAATAGGACCGCCAAACGTATAGCCTCGGGTGGTAAACATGAACGAATTCGAGCGACTCGCAAAAGCAGCCTTGAGGTGGGGTGCAACCGATGATTCCACCTTATCGCCAGTCATTTCCTGAAACATGAGTCGGAGCATGGGATTTGGTGTTGCCCATCCGAATATTTTGATTTTCCACGCAGGGACATTCTTGAGCAAATTTCTAGCAAACCTGGCCGCGCTCCACATAGTGTCTGACGTGTTACGTGATGCAAGGTTCCACGATAGCACCGCCTCGTCGCACGCCGTGATGAGATACTTGTCTTGATCGTGAAAGCGTACCATTCGTATCCCGGTGTAGTGTCCTTTAGAAAACGTTTGTGTGCACTTTCCAGAGCTGGTGTCCCACAACTTGATACTCTTGTCTTCCGATCCTGAAGCGAGGGTATTTCCGTCTTCGGATACAGCAACGCAATTCACTACTTTGCGATGTCCCATCATCCCACGGGCTAGCTTCCCACTCGACATGTCCCATATCACGACCAGGTTGTCTTCCGATCCTGAGAATAGCCGCAGCGAGTCGCTCGAAAACGTCAATGACGTTACCGGGCCTTCGTGCGTGGCGAGACGATACAACGCCCGCGCGGTCTCCATCGACCACACTTGGATCACATGGTCGCGCGCGCCCGACGCCAGTAAAACGCTGTTCTTTGAGAACTCGATACACGAGATCTGTTCCGAGTGGCATCTCTCGTGCTTGAGATGTTCCCTGCCAACCTTGGGGTCCCATACTGCGATCGTACCGTCTTGGAATGCGGCCGCCAAAAAGGCGCCAGACGGAGAGAAACATACGAGCAATGCCGTGGAAGAGCGATCTCCAAGACTCGCAACGTTTCCACCCGTCGCCGTATTCCATACTTGGACACCTTGATCCGCGCCGGCCGTCGCGATCACTTGGTCGTCGGGAGAAAAGACGACCGAGTAGATGGGATGACGGAGATCGAGCTCTGCTCGGAGGGCTTTCCAGTCATCCTTGTTCGGATGCATCACGAGCGTGCCAAATGAATGGTCTTTAAATGTTTTGTAGATGGTACTGTTTGTGGGAGAGAGCAAGATGGCTGTGAGATGCACGTGCAGCGCACATTGGGAAATGGGTTCCATGTAAAGTACCACTAGCCGATCTGCATCTTGTAGTAGTGATAGTACGTCGTTGGGGATATCTTGCAATGTCTGTGGGACGATATCTTGGGTCAAACCAGACGCGGAAACAACAAGTGAACCAACCTGGAGCCAGTCGATGCCTTCGCGCAGCATCACTATAGCTCTCTCCAGCTCGTTATAGAGGCTGAGTGACTCTATCCAGCATAACAACACCGTGGTACTGAACTTTTTGAGTGCGCCGACAAGTGCCTCGTTGGCCACTCCACCCTTTGGAAGCTGCGCGAGATGACGTGACCAGAAACGGCAAGCATACAAAAGAGCCTCGTCGAACGCCGCCTGACGGCGCTCAACGAGATCTGTAACTTCCTTGTTCGCCTTCGCAGGATCCCCGAATCCACACATGTCGCGCTTCAGCCCATTCAACATCGTATCCAGACACAGTTGTGCCATTAGTCGATGATACACGTTAGGGTCGATGGCATACTTGCGTGACCTTTGTGGGTTGGTTAAAAAATCGCGAAAGGACGCGTGATAGAACTGGATCGGTTGTTTCCCGTCCTCGGACGCGAGGAGAACCGAGCTCAGCGCTGGAATGATTAATCTTGCATCAACGTCGGGTCGTTGGAGTAGCCTGTGTAAACCTGAAATGGACAAGGGGATTGCCATGCAATAGACAAGGCCAAGCACGAGCCGTGCAACATCGGAATCTGGAAAGACGGAGATGGCATCCCGGTACAGCGAATCAAGCTCGGCGTACGCGGATCCAGTAGTCATGTCGTTCTTGTCTCCGAGAATGGCCTTCAAGCGTTCGGTAGGATTGTGCATCTTGTCTCCGACGAATTTGACTACTGTAAGGGCAAATACAAACAAACCACCAGCCTTGTTGACAATATGATCAAGTTCGTTAAGCGACGGCCAAGGGCGAGGAACATGTTTCATGACCTGAGAATGGTTTTCGTACGTGTCATCCAGAGCACGCTGTAAGAACGAGCGAATGTCTGCCTCAGCACTGAATGCATGGATCTCGAGAGATAACGTAAGCTCTGATATGTCCGGTTGCTGGAAGCGCAACTGAATCCAAGGCTCAGACCTGCTCGTGATCAGCAATCGCAGAGGGATGGGGGTTTTCTGGGGAACAAGCGCGAGAAGCGTAATGAGCTCCGAGATAAGATCTTCTTCGTCGCACTCGTCAAGGGCATCGATGATAATAAGAATTGGCGCTTCCGACGTCTCCGTTGCTGTGACAACAGGCTCAAGCAGAAGTTTGTCCATCTGCTCTCTGAGGACCTTCATCGGAAGCATATAGTCGTTTTCCAGGGCTGCGAAGACAGCAGTGCGGATTGACGGAAAGAAGGAGAGGAGTTGCATAGTCAACGTTGGAATGAAGTGCCGTGTGGTCCGCCGTTCGAGATCCCTCCGCGAGAAAAAGAAACTAGCAGCAAGACGCTTTCGATTTGCGTACATGTCTGCTATAGTCTGCGAGACTGCTGACTTGCCTGAACCAGGCCGTCCGTTCAACCAACATATAGGTTTCTGGTTCGGTTCGTCGATCCACGAGGTCAGGCGCCCAAGTAACTCGACGCGCGTTCCTTCAATACACTTTGGTGCTGGATACCGCTCTGCAGAATTAAATGCGGCACTAGGTGCGCTTGCCTTCTGGAGCCCTTCGAGGAGATCTGCGAGTGATAGTGCGTCAGCATCAAAGCGGCAAAGATCGCGATTTTGCTCACTTGAACGGGAATCCTGATATATTTGATCTCCATGGATGATGGTATTGACGGTTTGATTGCCCTGTACAGTAGACTTCACGTTGTAATACTGGTCTCGATGGACCTCACTGAAGGTAGAATGGCTTGCATCGATATGGGATGAGTTGTTGAACATGGTTGAATGAGAGACACATGCGTGCTGTGTCAGGGTCCATGACGGAAATGATCATGACGAAAACCTCCGCTTATGTCTACAGTCGACTCTGAGATAACCCATACGTCGTGTAACCCATACTCTGTAGTACCCCATACTTTTTCAATTTCCCGAGTCGGTTTGCAGGGATTTCACACTGCTAACCCATACTCTCCCATAAGCCATACCCATATAGATTTTTCACTAGCACAACCCATACATGTACTTAGCTAACCTTGAAATATTTGTTTTCGGAGCTCCCAAAATGATGAAAATAACCCGAGAGTTCAACTTCTCGCCTTCTCACACACGATGAAACCTGTCGAAGCTCTTAAAAATGGCTTACTCAAGCTTCGTTGTCAGGTCCGAGAGCGGAAGGCCAAGCTTGAAGCTGAGTTGAAAGCTGGTCAGACCATTTCACAGGCTGATGAGGACTGGCTCGACACCGAAGGAAATTTGATAGATGAGGAGCGGGTGGAGACATATGACATCTTTGAAGCAACTGACTTGAAAGATATCTACAATGCTAAAAGGAGCACGGGAGAGGAGGAGTGGGGGTAATAGTGGTGACTTGGAGACGGACCACAAACCTGCCGAACCAAGGCCTACCCGCAAGGAAGCACTCTGTGCAGCATTGCTGTTGCAAAAATATGTCGAGGAGCTGGATGACCCGTATGCATGCAAGCTGAAGTCAATACTAGCCTTATTTGGAAGGATGCCGAGGTTCATGGACCCGGAGATGCAGCGCAACATGAAGGACGCGAAAGTGACTGATTTTTTCGAACTTTAGTACGTATTACAGAAAAGCTAGTAGATTCGAATGTATATAGGCAGGTATAGCCATTTTCTTGATTTTCGTGCCGTAATGGTTGGTCTCGCTCACAACCCATACTCTCCCATAACCCATACTTCTGGCCTATCCCAACGGGTATGGGTTATCTCAGAGTCGACTGTACTGCAATCAGGGTCCGGCGTGAGAGAAGACTTGCCAAGGCCAACGAGGACGGCTCACCAGACGGAGACTAACGAGAACATATCCCTTAGACACTCTATTGATGTCAACAATGCACTTGAAAACTAGACAGAATGCGACTATATAGGACGAAATTGAGAGCAACACGGCAGTGGCCCGATCGATATGGGCACCAACGTTGACCTAAAAATTACGTTGGTAAAGATGAGCCCTGAAAACCGTGACAGTGGGCAGATGCTCAACCACGAGAGTAAGTATGTACATATTCAACTTCTGGTCCGCTACATACTACCTAGTCATGAAATCGGGCGCCAATCAGCTAGGCTGTTATCAGTCTGTTAAACTAGCTCTACCTTTAAAAATTCTTCTTCGTCTCCTAGTACGGCTCAGCCAACTATCAGGATACATAAGTTACAGAAGTGATAAGAGAATTCAAGAGTTACGCTAAGGGAGGAGCGCGATCAGTACAGGCGTAGCTTCCTTCAAACCACGCCTTCTATTTTTTTTCCTTCCTCGTTTATTGTCCGCTGGGGCGTAGCCCCACGGTAGACAGCACATGCTTGGTGTATGGTATGGTACGTAGGAGAGTCCATTTCTGTCGCCTTCTATTTCGATTGTATTTTCGGTTTCACCTCTGGTTTTCGTTTATTTCATTCGGCAAAAAGCTATCAGGACGCATTTTCTGTAGACAACCGTCGTCGCAATATCGTTGGAATCTTTTCAAAGACGTGCTGGATGCGCTGCACGTATTCGTCCGAGTTTTGGTCTTGCATATTTCCAGCGGGAACGTCGAGCACAAACGACGGTTGATACAACGGGAACGCACGGTGATCCGGGATCGACGTATCCAGAGACAGCGGTCTCCCAGCCTACGATCCAAACAAGACAGCATGAGCGAGGCGACCATAACACGACGCCACCTACCACGACCGACGTCAAAAACGTCCACGCACGCGCAGCGTTGGGCGAATTGTACCCTCCTGACTGGTCAACTCTCGTCATCACTAGACACGCAACACGTACCGCCTCCAAGAAGAAGCTTCTTGCCCGACCAACGGTGCACGATCTGTTCGATGCACCATCCGAGCGACCCATCGCCGCCGATCGACCAGTTCCATGTCGACATCGGGTCGCCGGCGAGACCGTCCACGCCACACTGGACGATGACAAAGTCGGGCTGGAAGGCGTCCTTGGTGCTCTCGACCGCAGGCCACACGCGCGCAAATGTCTTGCACGAGGCACCTTGCTGTAGTGGGAGGGCGAGCGTGAACGGATCAAAGGAGGGATCATCTGGATCGGGGAGCGCGGAGAGAGGAGAAGCGGGGAAAAAGCCGGGTGCGGCGTGGTGGATTGAGAGCGTCTGTAAAGGGAGGGTGGTGTCCTTGAGCATCCAAAGGACAATTATTCATGAAACTTATTCCTGACCAGGACCTGGGATGTCCCAGCCGAACTGGGGTTGTGAAACGCGTGTGAGACGGCATCTGAGAAATGAAGATCCAAGTCGAGATACATCACGCGAGATCGTCGTGGGGACGTTGCTAGAGATGGGCTGGGAGGTATGCGTCTCAGAGCGAGGATAGCAAGGACACAGTCAGCCACGTAGCAAAACCCAGAGGCATGAGACTTTTGAGCGTGATGTCTGGAACAGTTGCCATAAGACTGATGCCAGATGGGGAAGCAGGAGGGCAAAGCTGACCTGCCTCCGTCCCAACATACGGCCACGTCGCAGAGGTTATCTTTGATGGCATCGACGGCCGCCAACGTCGCTCCTGCAACCAGTGGTATGTAGTCGTGCATTCCTTGGAACGGTGGGCAATCCTAGGCTACATACGTGAGTCGACCATGGCCACAAAACAGAACGCGCACGTCTTCGAGCCCGAACTGGGTAGTCTGAGTGAGGTCTTGGTAGTCATTGGAGGCATCCAAGGCATAATCGAGGTAGTCGCGCGTATGATAAGCCAGGAGTTCTTTCGTGCTTGCTCTCCGGGGCCGAAGGAATCGGATACATTTTTGGCCGTCTGACGAGGCTAGCGACTGTATTCCGAATGCACTGACCAAGGAGTGCACCAAAAACGAGCGATTTTTGTTTGAAGGGAGCAGAGAAGACACCTAGGGTGACGAGCGTTGGGCGCTTGAGTCGGCTACCAGGTTGAGCTTACCTTGACTAGTTCGTCTGACACGACGTAGACGACTGGCAGGGCTTCGGCTGTATCGTGTCGGTGCATATCTGTGTCCATAGAAACGTTGAAGCTGAAGTTCGGTTCCAACAGTTTGGCGGTCTCATGACCTTGGAAAGTAGGATACATCGCTTAGGCTACTTGCATCACCACACGCAGGCTCAGGATACATACACGACTCGGTCGCCTGGCAACAGTACAGACCTAGTACATGTATAGCACGCCAACAAGAAGCACCGTCATCGCCCTTCTGGTCGTGGTTCTGCAATTCAATCGTGAGCACAGAAACAAGATAAGGCTTATCACCGACTTACGAGACCATTGCACGCTCAAGATCAAGTTATCGTAACCTTTTCCGTTGAGCTTCTCCATCGCACGCAGTGCAATCGCTCTATCCTCGAAGCTGACGAACGCAAAGCCTTTCCCGATACCAGTCTCCCTGTCCCGACCCACATAGACTCTTGCGACACGGCCAAACGCGCCAAAGAGTTCGCGCAAATCGCTCTCTTGGGTCTCCTCGGATATATTCGTGACGCGGAGTGTGGGGAGGTCTTCCCGTGAACCAGATCCGCCCGAACGGTTCATAGACTCGCCGGGACCACGGGCACCGGCACGCATCGAGGGTGGGACATACTTGCCACCAGTCGATGGGGCGGGAGGAGCATCTGCCGCAGCTTCGTCTGTCGGAGGCAACTCTGCGGTCTCGAGACCCGCCAGAGAGTCCTTATAAGGACACTTGGCGGTAAAGTGGTCTCCTTTGCACAACCGACAGACAACCTTGCCAGCGCCCGCTTTCGCGAGTTCGGTCTTGATATTTTGTTCCGCGGTGGGCTCGCTTTCCGTGGACTAGACGAAAATCAGACAAGGATGGCGAGCAGAGGCGATCGGAAGACGCACCTTGTTCCCAGCGGTCAATTTGAGCACGACACTTTCGCCAACGGTGGTCGTAGCACGATCGGGGCCCTCCTTGTTCCCCCTCTCCTTGCCGAATTTCAGCCATTTTTTGCGCTCGGCGACGGTGTGTTCGACGACCGATTTTTGGAGTGTTCGCTTGATCCTGCGAATGATCTGAGTACGATCGGTCAGGTTGCCATCGGATGTGTTGGGCCGAGCCCACCTTGACTTTCTTGCCCTCGTCGTTGATGGCGTACTCGGTTGTGACGCGTATCCCGTTCTCGTCGACGTAGTCGTTGGCTGGTTCTGCGAGTTCGTCTACATCGTCTGCCCACGAGGTTTTTGGCGCGGCCATTGTTGTCGAGAATAAAAATGTAATGATTCCGTCAGAGCTTAGTAATGCGCTACACTTACGCCGGCAGTGCTCGTGACCATATGTTCGACCTCCCACCTATGGGAACACTTCGGTGGCCTTTGAACACCGCTTTGGCTCAGGTGACCCTCGACGCGCGATACTGTGTCCGCAAGGTCAGTGATATGCGATCCAAGCCTTACCGTTTCGGTCCACTCTAGCGCAATATGGGCATAGAACCCTCTTATCTACACGTACGTCCGTCCCACATGACCTATGATATCCTTCCGCTACTGAACATCCCGAACCCACAGGACAGCTCGTCACCCTGCATTCGGTGCCGCTCGTAATGCCTCGTGTTCGACGAGTGCCTGGTATATCGCTACGCCCACAATTCACACACCATGCGCAACGCATGTCTCGATCGTCCTCGCGCTAGCCACCAACTTCGCTCGGCCAAAAGTTACCGGCATGTACTGCCACCTTTCCAGTGCATTCTTAAAATGTTCTGTCAACGAAGATTCATTCTTCGCCTTCCCGTTCCCGGTCGCATTTTGTATCCCTTGCTGAACCATGAAACGGTGGTCACTGTTGGGCGCGCTTTTCGCATCCTCCCAAGCTGTCGCCTACGACATCCTTCACGATTATTCGGGCTCGACGTTCTTTGATGGGTGGAATTTCTATGGTAATATTGATAACTTGACGTGGGGTACGTGGTTGCCTTTTTTTCTCTTTTCTCTTTTGCCTCATGTTCGAAGGCAATGTCACCTGGGTCAGCCAGGATGTCGCGTTCAATCAAAGTTTGGCCTACGTGAACAGCGAGGATCACGTCATTATCAAAGTAGATAACTTCACGAATGTACAGCCTGGCCAACCTCGGAACTCGGTACGCGCAGCTCACTCCCTCTCTTGGAAGGGGGTTCGACTCGACCTTGCTAGATCCGGATTACGACGCAAGAGGAATACGACCTGGGCAGTTTGTGGATAATTGACCTCAACTATATACCGTGGGGATGCTCTGTAAGTCCATGATGCTGTGCTTCATTTCCGGACCATAACCATGTATATGATTTGCCTAGGTCTGGCCCGCGTTTTGGAGTTTGGGTGTGTAACCGGATTAGCCTGCTTTACGGAGCTTCAGAGTGACGTTTCCATTAGGACCCAAGTGGCCCAACGACGGCGAAATTGACATTATAGAAGCCATAAACCTATATACTAACAACCAGATGGCGATTCACACCACTCAGGGGTGCTATCACAACAGCAGCTTGGATCAGTTGGGAACAACAGGGGCAACCGATTGTTCCCAGGGTTCGGGGTGTACTGTGGAAGAAACGTCACCGAACAGTTACCAGGCCGGTTTCGGTGCGGCGGGTGGTGGCGTCTTTGCCACACAGTTTGATGTTACGGGAATTTTGTGCGTGTCACGTCGGATTGACGTTTTGGATCGGTGCTGACATCAAGGCCCTGTCAGTATGTGGTTCTGGAGTGTAGGCTCTTCTTTTTCAATCAGTAATATAGCTCGCTGACGAAGAAAACTAGCGACCGGATATACCGTCTTCTGTATCTCAGGCTAATGCCACGTCTTCGATGGATGTTTCCTCGTGGGGAACGCCGCATGGTGCCTTTCCGAACAGTTCGCAGTGCAATATTCCGCAGTTCTTTACGCCGCAGAACCTCGTGTTGGATATCACGCTCTGTGGCGTCTGGTGAGATGCTTGTATGCGCAACCGAGCAGGCGTACTAATTGTCCCTAGGGCAGGCGTGCCATCGATATACGGTTCGGAATGTACCAAAGCAGGACCCACGGGAATTTGTGTGAGTGGGCTGTCGTCGAGCAGGCGTGGATGTGCGGTGCTGACGCTTACTTCATCAGTACAACGATACCGTTGTCGGGCCGGGAAGTCCGCAATACGATAACGCCTACTTTGACATCAACTACATCCGTACTTACACGACCACGACTGCTGCTCCCCAAGCTACTGGTATAAGCACGCCGAGCTCGCCAAGTACGTCGGGCGATCCTCCGTCATCGGGGAGCTCCGGGACGCGCGATAGCCTGATGACGTCGCTGACGTCAGTGCTTTTGCTGTTCGCGGGAACGTTACTGTTGACGTTGAGCATTTGAACGAACTGGACTATGAGCTGGGATTGGTTGGCGCCTGGGCGCTTTACCGCGGACTTTTTTTCGTAATGTTGTTGGTATTCGTATTAGGGTTGACGTTCATCGATGATGTGTGGAGCCTCCATAACATTTGCCTCTTTTGTCGCCAAGTGCCTTGGTGTTAGTCCGACGGGGCGGCGTTCCGTGATGGCAGTGCATTTCGCATATGGTCCGTGATCATGTGGACTCATTCATGAAGCCGGACTTGAATACACCTAACTTGAGTTGTGTTTACTACTTCAGACTCTGGGCAATTATCGCCAAGATCCATTGAGTGCCAAGGCGGGACGAAGTACACAAAGTGCTGCTTCGTTGAGCAGCTCTTCGAGGTAGGTCGCCGCTGAGGCTGATGGCGGTCGGGATGACTACCGGCTACAAATGGCATGTCTGCTACCCCGCCTTCTTTTCCGTTCTATTCTCAGTGTGAATCATTTTGATCACCTGCAGAGTCCTCGGAAAGGAGCTTAGTCGCCCTAAAGCATTGATGGCGTTTCTCTCGCTTCTGGAAGCTATATAGACCCCAGCATACTGGCTCTCTTCTCCTCCTACCTTTCGGCGTCTACCAGTGCTAGCTCTCGGACATGGCATCGATACCCCAAAGTCCGTCAGAGAAAATCGACACCAAGGTCCCCAGCATCGACGAGGGCCCCCACGGAAACCGCACCTTCCTCGCCCAAGCCGCTGCGAACGAACATGCCTTGACACCGCTCCAGGCCATGGTCACCTACTGGCGCGCCCTCTTTTGGTGCGTATTCATGTGTATTGGTGCACTCTTATGGGGCTACGACTCTCAGGTGCGTCCAGCATCGCCGTCGCTGTGCGAGATTAGGTTCGATTGACCCCGTTTGCGTGACCAGATTGGTGGAGGGCTGCTCAGCGTCCCTCAGTTCCGCCTGGACTTTGGATACGTCTTCGAAGGCGACCCTCTCCTGTCTGCAAAATGGCAGAGCGCATTCAACAGTGTCAGTTCGATTGGAGGGATGTTTGGCGGTCTTTCGTTGGGTTGGATCTCTGATCGGCTTGGGCATGTCGTTTTCTCTATACCGTTACCTCCGCTGACGACATCCGGCCATCGTCAGCCGGCGTGGGGCTATCGCCGTCGCGTGCTTTGTATCCATCGTCGGCGTCTTACTCCAATTCCTTACTCCGACACATGCGAACGGAATGCTTCTCGTGGGGAAGCTCATCAACGGATTTTCGCTCGGTTCGTCGTTCCTGAAAATGTGTTCGCGGACCGCTCATGCTCGAGTGTAGGGATATACGTTTCTTGCGCTGGCAGTTACTGCGCTGAAGTGTCGCCACTCGCTTTGCGGGGTATTACCACGGCTGCTGTCAACCTTTGGATCGTTCGTGAGTCTGATTTACGCATCTCGCGTTTTGCTGCGCCGCTAAAGACGTCTCAGTTGGTCAATTGTATGGGTCTCGTTCTTGTATATCGTTGCTTGTCTCTTGACTTGGAGGTGTTATTATCGATAGCATGTCCAACGGTGTCATCAGGGGCACCGGAAACTGGACAACGCCATACGCTTATAGGCTCCCCTTGTGAGAGACATTCTGTCTACATCATCCTAAACTCAATTCGTCGCCCTTTCAGCGCTCTCCAATGGATCTTCCCCATCATTCTCCTGATCGGCCTTCCGTTTGCGCCTGAATCACCTTGGTGGCTCGTACGAAAAGGACGACACGAGGACGCCGAGAAAGTCTTGATCCATATCGGCGGACAGACGGTCGACTCGAAACGCCAACTACAGCAAATCCAGGAGACGGTACAGCTGGAAGACTCGTATGCTGCGACGTCGACGTACTTGGATTGCTTCAGGGGTAAGCCATTCCCATCGTGGGCATTGGGCGCTTATCTGACCCCTGAGCGACGGCCCAGGTGAAAACATGAGGCGTACGATGGTTGCCATGATGGTTTTCGTGCTTCAACAATGTGCAGGTAAGGCACGGCAAAAAGGTGGTGCACCTGCTGTAGTAACCAAACAACGTTTTCAGGCGTGGTTTTCGTTTTGGGATATAGCACATACTTTTTTGAGCTCGCTGGGTTTGCCAATAGCAAGGCTTTCGATCTCGGTGTGGGAGTGACCGGCATCGGGGTACGTCTGCAGCGTGTTCCGGGATTCTGTTCATGATCGTTTTGCGTAGGTCGTGGGTAATCTGTTGACGTTTTACACCGTCAACCGGTTCGGCCGTCGTTTCCTCTTTAATTGGGGCATGGTCGCCTCCACAGTCATCTTGCTATTGATCGCATTCATCTGGATCGGGAAGGAGCAGCAGTCGGCCAAGTGGGCGGTATCTGCGTTTGTGCGTCGCTCATGTTATCCAGTGCCCACCTCGGTGAACTGACACGTTGGTAGACGATCATCTACAACTTTGTATACCAAACCAGCATGTGAGTTCAAACAAGCGTGCGTCTCTATCGCCGGTCGTTGACGAGGGAACAGAGGACCGCTAGGCTACGTCATCTTCGCCGAAGTATCGTCTGCCAAGCTCCGATCCAAGACGGTCGGCATTGGTATCTGGACCAACTCGCTGTGTGGCATGCTCGCCAACATCATCATTCCCTACCTGTGAGTCGCGCGCCCGTCGCCCTGGCCGTTACTCAACATCCCGACAAGCGTCACCCCCAACGAAGCCAATCTGGGCGGCTACGTCGGGTTCATCTTTGGCGGTCTCGCGTTTGCGGGTTCGATCTGGGCCTACTTTTTCATTCCCGAAACGAAGGGACGAACCGTGGACGAGTGCGTTTTTTCGCGTTTGTTACTTTGGGGATCTCACTGCAACATTGTCCTGGGACAGGCTTGATTTGTTGTTTGAAATGCGGGTTTCTGCGCGGTCGTTTGGGTCGTACGACTTGTACGAAAATGGGGGTGTTTGACAGAGGAGGATCTCATA
This sequence comes from Austroboletus novae-zelandiae, assembly GCA_038090275.1. NCBI lineage: Eukaryota > Fungi > Basidiomycota > Agaricomycetes > Boletales > Boletaceae > Austroboletus > Austroboletus novae-zelandiae. Next base: position 19,689 of record JBBPML010000082.1, on the reverse strand, counting down.
CTTTATACCGATAATGACGTCCGATTGCCGCCGGGTAGATTGGTTACTACGGTGGCATGGGAAACTTCAAATTCTTGGTGAATTCTTATAGTACTATGTAACATTGTTAAAAAGGTAGTAAGCTGAAAGACACAGACACGTCAGAAGGTTTGAATACTAAAATTTTAGCCCAATGTATTGTATATAAAAAGTGACTGGTGTCATGGAAAACAAAACTTCGAATGCCGGAAAACGACCATGTGTGATGCTAGAAATGCTTGTAACCTATATCTATATGTGCTTTGCAGATAAATGACATACAATGTTTTTTTTGCGAGACCTGGGCCTGAACCCTGTAGACTTTGACGCCACAGTTTCTCTAGATGTGATAATGGCGAATGATTTCAGGTGCATGTTGGTTTACAGACTCATCGAGGATCTGTCGTCATCAAATTGCATACCAACAAGAGTCATAAGAAATGGTAAGAAACGTCATGGTTATTGTTCTTACGAGATGCAAATATCTTTGCGAACCATATTGTCATGATATTGACTATGGGGGACGACCAAAATCATGGGTTGTCGATCGGCAGTAGAGTGCTAATTAGCTGATCCATTTCTTGCAGAGTGCTATATTACACGAGCGACATGAGCCGAGTAGACGCGTATACATATATCTCTTCTTACTCACTCGAAGGATGCCAGATCAAGAATTTCGCCGAGAGCCCGCGTATCGTGTTGCTTGCCCTGGCGAAGGCCATAGTTAATATCGTATGGGTTGACTCCCTTTTGACCCATGACGGAAGCCTGTTGTACCACTCCTGATCCCCAAACGTGTATGTCGCCTGCAAAATTAGGGTTCCTACTTTGCCAACCTGGTGCATACTGCGCCAGTGAGTATTCGGCTAGTGCACGTCAAGGGCGGTGCTGGCGATGAAAAGTGAGTTTAAAACGTCGTCGTAGTTGAATCCGATCCGTGGAACACTTCGGCAAGTCGTCCTATTACTCAGAGTCGAACGAGATTCAAATACGCACAACCAGGAAAACAAGGCTGCATCAGTAGTTCCGTGTCGGCACAAGTGTGAGCCCATTGGCTTACCGATTGGTATCGATCACGTGCACAATAGTATATATATCATCGTCGGCACAGAGATAGGTAGCCGATCTTGTCCCCGTACTTCGTAGTCCCCCGTATAGGGCGTGGTCCTGTTCTGTGTGCCCGCCCGTCTCAGTGTTTCCCGCCGTTGACCGCGGTGGGCTTCCAACAAGTCGGCAAACTGGTTCATCCCCGCCTGTCTTTGTACCCACATGGAAGTACGCATGTGCTGTAGCCTGTTACTATGATGATCTGATATTCCTTTTTGATGGCGTCTGTTAGCTCCGCTACCTTCCCTCCCCCACTAGATCTTACGCAGTATCTCGTCAAATCCAATGCCAATGGTCAGTACTACACTGGTGGAGGGTTTGGTGATGTCTACAGATGTTGGTGCAATGATGGTTCGCCAAAGGAGGTTCGAATAACTTGTGTAATTCAGGCCAGGCTAATATTCACATTTCACATCTCTCCTAGGTCGCAGTAAAAGCCCTCCGATTCAAGTTCACGATAAATGGGCACCAGAGTGACAAACCTACCAAAGTAATTACTCGCTCACCACCGAAATATGATACTGGTATGACATACTCTCCAGATGTTGCGCAGAGAGCTCGGGATTTGGAGGAGACTCGACCATGTCAACATTGTCCCATTTCTCGGTATCGCTCACGGATTTGGAATGTGTGATTCGGTGTCGTTGGTATCCCAATGGATGCCCAATAATTCCCTCAGCTCCTTTTTAGAGAAACATGATGGCATTCTGGATTTGCAACATAGGCTTCAATTTGTACGTGGTCTGATTTTGACTGTGTTTGCACGCTCTGATCTCATATAATAGCTACTGGATATCGCCAATGGGTTGAACTACTGTAGGTTGTCCTTTTGAAGGTTTCAAAAGCATGATAACATGTCCCCACAAGTACACACTATCGGGCCGATCGTTCATGGTGACTTGAATTACGTACGTCTATGTAGATTTTCCGTCTTTTTATTCCTGATTGTGAGATAGAATAACGTTCTTCTCGACGAAAACTATACTGCACGCTTGGTCGACTTTGGATATGCATCATTGGTGGGGAACATTCCAGAAGCACTGAATTATCTCCAAATGACCACCGTACGACCGGGTTCGTTGCGCTGGGCTGCGCCAGAGCAAGTCGACCTAGGTGAAGCAGACGGTGAATTCGTTCGGACGACGAAGAGTGATATCTATTCTTTTGGGTGCATCGTCCTACAGGAATGTTTTCTTTACACGATAGACGTTCCGGTTCTAACTTTAATGCCGCAGGTTTTGTCTGGGAAACAACCATGGTCAGAAGTCCACGAGGACGCGGCGGTCATCCTACGACTGTCAAAGGGCCATAAGCCAGGCAGACCATCGTCTCGGGCCATCGATGACCAGCACTGGAATTTTATTCGGAAATGCTGGGCGCGCACAGAAGAGCGGCCTGACGCAGTCGTGATAATCGTTGACATTCAAGGATTCTTAAACTGCTTACCATCGCCGCGGTCTCTTAGTGACCTGTTCATATGCCCGTCCAGTCCAGCTAAATCATATACCATGATATCACCACCGCTGAACAACTCTAAGCCACCTCCCGTAGATTCTGCAATCTGCACTCAGAGAAGGTACGTATTTCTTTTCTGCTGGAGGTTGGCCACTTCGAAACCTTTTACGTAAGGCAGCATGATACATCATTTGTGTCGGTTCAACTCGGTTCCGCCACATACGATACAGACGACGCAGAGATGTCTAGCCGGAAACAATTAAAACTATGGACGGATGCGCTGAAACGACCGCTCAAATTGATGATGATACCGCCGTTTAAGAACGTGTCTAAGAACGGCGTGAGCCATTCGAACTCTGGTACCCTGGTGCGTCCGTCTACAGCGAACTCTGGTGCCCTGCTGCGTCCGTCTACAGTGTAATGCGGAAGCCTGATGATCACACGGTGACCCGTTGATCGGTTTGTTATGGTTGCGAAAGTGATATCGTGGAACACCATGGTATCCCTAGGTGCCTCAAGTCACCTATATATTTCTCGTTGACAGAGTGACCGCGTGGAGCATGATAAAGTTCCCGAACATACGTATGCTAGTCTCAGGCATACGTACGTCGTAGTGAATATTGTGCCTGGAATATTCCCCCCTTGCATTCCCTGTCATAGTTGATACAACCATGCTGCATCCCTGCAATCTTTAGTTGACGTCCTAAGGAATCCGTCCTCTAGTCTGCAACGTCCTCGCAGATAATAAATACCTTCGTGACGGAACAAGAATCAAGGAACAGGAGACGATGAGACGAACATACATACAACAATCCATACGTGTACACAAGCATGCCAGCATGCCCTACCAATTCCACTCCTCGTCCTCAAACGAGGCCCCCGTTTGCCCCCGCCCATCACTCGCACCAGGCGTCCGTCTTGATTCAGTGCGCGTCTCGTCGTCCTCGAGCCAATCCCAATCCTGCGCCGTCTTGGACGGCGGATCCGAAGAGCTAGAACGGACATCGGCTGACTGACGGTGGCGTTGCGTCGGCGGAACCGTCGCATGCGTCTTGATCGATGTCGACGGGTGCGGCGCAGGCGTCGTCGCAGTCGGTCCAGGCGAGAGCGCAAAATGGATCGTGCTAGAGACGCCGGCAAAAAGCGTCGACGCGCGCTTCTGGTTCTTGGAGAACCTGCACGGCAAGGTGAGGCATGGGCAAGGACCGAGCCGAGGGGGACGTACGTTTGGCTCTTTTGTAGCTCGCTCAGTTTCTTGCCGACATTGTCCATCCAGGACGTCATGGGTCCTGCGCTCAGGGGTCGTACCGATGTCTTGGATGGCGTCCGTACGAGGTTGGGGGCTAGCAAGGGCATCATGCCCATGCTTTGGTCTAGGCGTACCGGATCGGTTTCACTGGGGAACGAAACGATGCCGGTGGGCGTCGTCGGCTCGCCCATGACGATACGCGAGGTCCGCTTGTGCCCTCTGTGGTTGAGACTGCCAGTACGGGCCAGGGAGGGCGCGGTCGCGACCGTCATCGCGACGACCTCCTCCGCGCCATCATACACTCGTTCCGAGACGACATGCATGCTTTCATGTGCGGAAGACATGGAGCTCGTCGAAAAGTGTCCGCTGCCCGTGTGCCGCGTACTGACGCTCGAGGCGTTACTGTTGTTATTAGAGCGGTGAGCGAGCGGGGGTTTGATGGTGGGGGTGCCACCGTCGAGGTCTTGGACGGCGCCACTGAACCCCGCTGCGATGATGCGGACGCCTTCTTTGAGTCCATCGAGGGCGACACCGCCGATGCTGGTGGAGAGAGGTGTGTTTGACGCATCGTCGTGGCCGGAGTTGACGATGCGTTCCCATGTCTGTTTGACTGGAAGAGTAGGTCAAGAAACGAGACGAGCAACTGATGCAAAAGGGAGGGGTGCTCACGTTCTGCCAACTCCCTTTCGTGTGCTGCAAGCTGGTCGCGGAGTTCGAGACACTTTCGTTCTTTCTGAGCGATAAAGTGCAATAGATCTGCGTGTCTAATCGGAGGTTCGACGATAGATTAGCACTAGACTGAGATTAGAGTGACTCGATAGACTTGCCTCTCGACTAGCGTCAAAGGTTCTCGTTCCCGTACGCCCACGCCGTCCGAGTCGCTTTCGGGCGAGCGCGAGCCAAGGATAAGACTGGACCTCTGCGACACGTTTTCCTTGCCGTTCAGCACGACGGGACCCGGATCACGGGAACCATCCGCGCCGGAAGGTGGGGCTCTGTTCGGCCGCTGGTTCCACGGAGAGGGCGAGGAAGGGGTGTAATAGGTGATCGAGGACTGTCTCCGCTTGGCCAGCGTGATCGACCTGGTTTCGGGGCTGAGCGCGTCCGAGTTGGAGAGGATGGAGGGGGTCATTGGTTCCTCCAGGCTGTCGGTGTTTGTTGGGGGCTGGACATGGACGAGTGACACGGGTCTCGTCGTGGGCTTGATCCGAACACGGGCGGTTGCTGGCCTGGGAGATGTCGGGGACGTCGGTGGAGAAGGAAGCGCGGCAGAAGGTGCTGGTGGGGCGGTCATGTCAAGGAAAGTGCAGAGTAACGAGCGTGAGTGGTCGAGTTGGCGATCGTTGCGGTTGGAGACCAAACGCTCATGCAACACCAATTTACAAAATTCAATGCCAGCTGCGCGTCGTGTCAGACGGCGAGCAACAAAGGTCTATATTAACTTGCGAACAGCGCTAGTACGACGGGCAACTCAGTGATGTGACGACCCTCCGCTCTCCTTCTCGGCCTCTGCTATAAAGCTCCTGATGCTGTTCATCCTACGTGTCAGAGCTCGTCTTACAGAGCGACCTGCACAGAATAGACGGCGGTACTTACAATTCCTCTTCCTCCCTGGTGGCTGCATCAGCCTCGTGTCGGGTCTGGGACGAGCACGACATACCTTGATTCAGCCTTTATGGGCACTGCGTCCTTGACACGCTCCGCAAGAGGCTTGCTGGCATCGACGGCGTCCTTCTTCCCGCCCTTCAAGGCAAGCACCGTTGCGCCGACGGTGAAGAGTGTGCCGAGCGTGAGGTACTCGTTTTTGATGCTGCGGCCGAGGATGACGCTGGAACTCGTCAGCAAAACGGACGGCGGCGAGGAGAGAGACTGACTAGGACATGTCGAGGAAGAAAAAGACTTTGGCTTTTGAATAGTCGAATGCTCGTCCGTCGCAAGGTCCACCCGGAAACGTCCGTCAGACTCTCACACCTTCCCATGACTCTGTCCGCCGTGCACCGTGGCGCCGCCTTCGAGCTCCGTTCCCTCTGTCTGTTGCAATCGCATTTCTCGATGGCCCTCCGACGCGTAGGCGGAAAGTCAGACGGTGGCATCGACCTCGTCGGGTGGTGGTGGCTCCCCTTTGTCTCAAATTCCAACCCGCCAGCCGCACTACCAGACCCGGACGGTCTCTTGCGACGACGGCTTCGTGTCCTTGCGCAGTGCAAGGCCGAAAAGAAAAAGCTCAGCCCCAAGTATGTCCGCGAGATGGAGGGCGTGTGGCACCTCCAATCCCGCTCTCCTTCGTCACACCCAGGCGTGTACCCGACTGTGGCACTCCTTCTCTCCGAGAGTCCCTTTTCACGGTCGACGGTCCTGCATACATTCCAGTCCGCGGTCCCTTTCCTTCTCATTCACTTGCCCGACTCCAATGAGGACGACTCGGAGATATGTACGGTCTGCCCAAACCCAACCCTTACTCGTCTCGTGAACCCCCTGGCGTTTTGTTGGGAACGAAATTTCGCCCCTGGTCTTTCGACCGAATCGAACTCATCCACGGGCGGTAGACCTGGCCTCTGGTGGCAGGGGCGCAAGTTGGGCAGCTGGGCCCCTGAGTTTCCAGACTCGGACCAGGACACGACCTGACCGTTGTATATCCCTGTAACACGACTCTCTTGGCAAAGCCACCGAGAATCTGTTGCGTGAGTCTATTTGATGTGAAGAACGTCTTCTGCTCATCGTGGCTGTCCAGGGTGTGGGGCCCTATCATTGCGTTGGAAATGATTCCCTGCTTTGTATAGGTATTAGCGTTAACTTGAAATACTTGGACTGAGTCAAATAGGCCACTGAATGCTCCACGAATGTGATACTCTCACTTGGTTGTGGCGACTCCTCGTGCCGCTACGATATCATAGCTGTGATAGATACAAGCAATGGCATCCATCGAATGCTTAGAACCCTTTCCAGGTGATACACGTACTTTCGGTTCGGCAGGTGAGACAGGACGATATGGTTAGTCTGAGGTTTAGCATCGAATTCTTTGGGAATTTTCGTTCCAATGGTGATTATATTGCGTAATTTCCTTGAGGCGCAAACCGCACTGCCGCCTTGTGCATTGCGCCCAGTGGCAGTCGTCCGCAGTTCGGTCTATCATTTTTCCGGGACCGCGTGACGTGAACAACGGACGCTTTTCTTACTCATTATTGTTTAGAGCGGAAGATTCTGGTCTATATCATGATGCTGAGAATTGATGGTTTAAGTAGGTTACAGCCTCGGGATCATCTCTACGGACTACGGAGAACACTCGCGTAAGATGGAAAACCCTGTTTCGTCATGTACGCTTTGTTCTATTTTTACATCAGCCTTCACTGTTCTGAGATTCAGCTACACGGGTCTCTCAGGAATACTACACTTTAAGAGGGTGTTTCAATCGTCACTATTAAAACCCGGTCTTTTTTCAAAAATATCCTATTGGATGTTAACTACAAACTAAATTTGTTATCTACTACTAGTAGGTGCTTATGAAAGTTTCACATTGCCCCCCATCAAACAATGATCCGTGTCTCCATGATCGCATAACGAGATTTCACTATACTATTCTTAGTATAACAGACGATGTGCTCGGATGAGATAAGTACGTGCTTGTTTCCAGCCGAACAGAGGCCCAGAATTCATCCGCCTACAAGACTGACTACCCCTTGTCAGTTCCTGCAATCCCACCTGGCTGTCGCTGAACATTGCCGCATCGACTGCTATGGTCTCTGAATCACAAAATACCCTTCAAAATTTCTGGACGTATAATCATATATCACGTATGGTGACTCAAACTCTCAGCGTTAAACTAATATTCCAGATAAATATAGTTGTAACTGTCACTCTGGTTGGATATGATTATTGTGAGACCCATGCTTTTCAGACTACAATGACCATTTGACAAACTTATGTAGTGCTCACTTGGCTGAAAGAGGTATGCCTTCTTGCTTCATGACTCTTCATATTCCCTGACAAGAATTCAAGGTAGAATACGTTTGGGTACGAGAGCAGTATTATTGTGAAGGACTATGTTCTTGACCACACAGAAGCTCAGACCCTGGACCTGGGTCTCAGCAACATTTCTGGTAGTTCGTATAGTAACATGTCCGGCATTTTCTCGAGTTTAAATTGACGATTTCATAGATGCGCTATGTTGGTCTTGCGTCTTCGATGTAAGCTCGCAGTAATTTCCGTGATTTGGCTGATAGCTATTCTGTCCTAAAGCACTTTGGGTATGTTCTCTTGAGATTAGACGAAAATAGGCTCACCAAATTACTTCATTGTAGCCTATACAACTTTTATTTCTGGCCCACAGAGAGTCAGTCATTTTTCTCGGTTCGGACAATTGCATTTTCAATACATTCTCATAGACGTATGTATCCAAACTCCGGTTGCAAGCGATACTCACTCAAAAAGTGTCGTAGTTGTAAGCGTCGGTTGACTTCCACAGTACCGTTATGACACATGGATTTCGAAAGGCGCAATAGTGTTTTTGGCATCATGTTTGGGGTCTGAAACATTTATTTTTGCTGCTGACAGTGAGCAAGTGATTTCTTTGATTTTCATTTCGATGTTTACTTCTTGATGCCAGCGATAATGATCCTACGGGTTTATGGAATGTGGTATCGATCCAGGGCCATCCTCTGCATTCTCCTGTTTCTTTTCCTGTTACAGGTTGCCACATCTGTAGTTAATGTGGTGAAATATTTCAACCTTGACACTATTCTGGCAGGTGTGTCTGATTCACAACATCCATATGCTCTTTCTCCTGACATCTCCCTTCCAGGCAGCACTGTTGCTCGAGCAGCACATTTCTCATATTGCAATGTCACATTCTTCAGTACACCTCCCTGGATATATGGCGTGTATTCGTGCGGCTCGCGGTTGCTCCTGAGTGCAGCGCTTTTGGTTCTCGCTGTTATGAAAACCGTGATTGAAGCCATCACTATGTACAAAGCAACGAAACAGTGGCAACTCAACCGATACCTACGAATACTCGCAAGGGACGGGATCATTTATTTCATCGTGTATGTATTTTTTCCCCTCTGTACGTCATTGTCATCCATGTTCTAATCTTCTAGGGGAACGGCCTACAATATTGTGTCCTGGGTAATGTTAGAAGACGATACCGACGAGCTACCACTGGTTTTATCCCTCTCAAGTAATGTTCTGTTTGCCGTCATGGTCATGATGACACCTCGGTTTTTCATTTCCATACGAGAGCAGTACGACCGTGACAGTCATCACTGTCAGGGAATCGATATCGGATTCGGGGTGACGCTGCGACACTTCGCCGTTGACACTGTTTCTGTGATTAGATTCGTAGATATCCCTGGGCAGGATCAGTCCTTGGACAGCCTGGACGAGGATAGAACCTTGGAAGGAGCCCTGATCGAGGTATCAAACTTGGCAAGGAGTGTTGCTTTGGAACGGAACGATCCAACGCACAGATTCCGGGAAGATTTGGGGATTTGTCTCGAGCCACAGGGGGATGGCGATCAGGTGTAAACGAAGGTTCAAATTCTGGTGGTGAGGCGTAGGAGTTGCACACACGAAAATGCTCGGACCGCTATAGGCAAACGTCCTTTGTAAAATTTATTTATTTATCGTTCCGATCGTGCCTGATAGAGCTCTCCTAGTAGGTCCGGGGCTACGGGAACGCCGTGTACAGTACGAGCGGCGGGCAAGGCGAGGTTTTGAGCTTGCCCAGTCGGCACGCTCACAGCGGTGCTGAGAGGGGCGATAGATCGGAGGCAATGCAGGTACTGTAGGCTGTAGTAAAGTATTGCCTCGGAGCTTTTCGGTTCCTTACTTACTCTTTCTCGCTGAGCCATGGCCATGCTGTCATTCGATGAAGAGTTCGGAATATCGGATATTGATCTGTGCCGACGGCCATTCCCGAGTCTGGATACTGTAGTTCTATGACGTAAGTATACACCCGCATCAACCTTACCCTCGTCAACTTGGCATCTGCGGCGATAAGGGTCGAGCTCGCCAATTTGAGAATGGTTCTTGGCTCTCACCTGGTAAGTAGAAAGTGCTGAATCGCAGTCACAGATAGGCCCAGCCGCCGTGAAGTTGGAACGTACGACCAAGTTGAGCATATTACGGTACCGACATGTGCCACAACGACGACCTGGACGAAAGAGACCCGTAGCAACCTACTGCACTGCCACCATTGGCCTGGTATATAAGTTAGAGCGCCGTGCCATAAGTTCGTCTTCTTCCTCGACATGTCCTCTCCTTCGGGTGGGCCTGGGCTCGGTCTCACGGACGGCGCTGAGTTACTTGCAACCTTCTTGTCAGTAGCTTTGTGGGGAACGACATGCATGCAGACGTAAGATACGTTTCTCCAATAATCCATAATAGTCCAAGTGGGTCTCACATCTTTGTCGAAGACTTATGTACTTCATTCAGTGAGTACTACTAGTTGTTTCGAGGTTCTAATATTCGGCCTTACAAATACTGACTAGTTCGTCAATTCCTGCACAGATACCCAGGCGATCAGTTGATTCTAAAGGCTCTTGTGAGTTCTAGTCTGCTGTTTTACCTCTGTAATTGGCTCAGTGAGCAACTGTAGGTTGTCTGGCTTTGGCAAGTGCCCTCCAATCAACCATTTGCATTCTACGGTGACACAGAATAGGATCGCAGACACAGTGCATGAACTTCTTCTCATGAAAGGCGGTGAGAATGCTCTTTCTTTATATTCGAAGAACTACTATAATTCTAACCCCCCCATTTGATAGTGTATGACACCCAGATTGTTTACTTTTGTAATTATGCTCGTACCCAAAGTGTAGCCCCGTGAGTCTGGTGTTTTATAATGATACCTTGCATGCTGAACTCAACTGCGTCCCAGCGAATTTATGGTAGGTGGCTATAAGACCAGTCATGAGTTTAGGACTTTTGATAGTCGTACATTGTTAGTGGCAGGTTCTGTTTACGGTGCGTAGTTCTCCCTATTTTCTGTCTCCCATGATACCAATCGGAGTCCACAGTCTCTTGTCTCGATCACTTCTCAAGCGTTCTTTACTTATCGAATATGGAAATGTGAGTTCTTTCTTCCTTCAGGTTTTCGCGTGTAATCTATGCCAAATATTTCTTTTTGACAGTCGATGGTGAAAAATGGATCTACTGGTTACTACTGGTATGTCGAGAAAAATAATGCGCAGATTGATCATGGATTAAGGGGTTGTATTCCTACAGTTGCCTGTATGTTTGTTTGAATTGGGTGAGCCATGATTCCACCATGTCTGCTGGGTGATCTCAACTCGTCACCGTTTACAGGTGGAGGTCTCGGTAAGTGACATATGCTCCAGGTAATGCTTAACAAATGGCTCATTCCTTTGTCTCTCATTCAGCTTTTCTGGCATTCGGGTACGTCGAAATGTTTGAGAAACCAGGTCTGGAATTAACCCTTAGAAAAGAGTGATCACTCCAAACACAGCAGAACTTGTCTCTCCTACACCTTCCGTGCGTGGATTCTGACATCTCCGAGAATACTCTCTCAAGCAACTTCTACAGAGCATATTCATCGCAGTGCAAGCTGTTGCAGCAGCTGCCGACATTTCAATTGCCGCAGGATTATTGATTTTACTGATCCGAACTCGCCAGCGTTCGCTCCAAGGGTTAGTTTCATTTAACTGATTCGATAAAACGAATGGTCAAGGATACTTGCCTGAACAGGTCTCGATCCGTCCTTCAGAAACTAATCATCTTCACTATCAACACGGGCATCTGGACAGCGCTATTTGCAGTGCTCTCATTTATCTCCGTGAGTGATTTCGTTGTAAATGTTGTATCATACCGAACATGTGCATCACGTCGAATAGATTGTTGCATTCAGCGACACTCTGATTTATGCGGCGGTCTACTTTCCGCTGTGTCCCCTCTACTGCAACACCGTTCTCGCGAACCTCAATGCACGCGAATTTCTCAAGGCCCGCTTGGATGGCACTGTGATGTTCAGTCTCGAACCGCCGGTCTTTTCCTCTCGTGCACAAAACTCGATCAGCCGGACGCGGTCGGTGCGTGTCCCAATCCACGTTGGATCGTGTATTGCGATTGTTTGGACTCACGTCGATTGTACGCAGACAGTCGAGCGACTCCAGCCGGTGGACGTGCAGGACGAGGAGAACAAATATATAGTGCAGGACGACGATGAACCAAAGTTGAGAGCGAGGGGATCAAGTTTGATAGGGCCGGAACGTAAATTAGCGGGAGTCAAAGTTGTAAAAGTTGAATTATAATAAAGAAAAGTGAAGCTCAAATCTGAGGTCGCGTCTAAACGTGAACCAGAATTTAAGCTCCGATCAAATAAATCACGTGCCACAAATGCAACGCTGAAAATGCACGACAGAGCTCCCGAGCAAGCTGAATGCGGCTGATAGCATAGATAAGCGTAGATATAAGGATCGGATGGGTACCCAGGAATTCAATCCATCATGCCCCACATCACTGACCATCAGAAACTCCTCCAAGCACTCTCCTCAGCCAGGAGAGAGCTTGAGCTACATATTTATGTAGATATTCTTCATCAAGCACTTGCAGAAGTGGATTCTGACTCCTCTCATGCTTCCAACTCTGCTTCTGATTCTCCCTCTCTCAACTCTTTTTCACAATCAGATACCACTGATGCTGAATCTGATAGCATCACCTCCAGTTCTGATTCTAATGGCTCTATTGATCTACAAGTTCAAGCTATGACCATCACCTTTCAAGGGTTAATCACTGCACTTGAGGATGAGATATCCAAGGCACATGTTCTGCATCAGCGTCCTCACTCCACCCATATCCCACAAATCGATCTACTTGATGAATGGTGTCTAACCCATCCAGACCTCTTTCAGCGAAAGCTAAGAGTGTCTGCTGAGGTTTTTGTGGAGCTTGTTAAGATCATCGATGATCATCCCATTTTCCAAAACAACTCCTACAACTCCCAGTTGCCAGTTCCTATTCAACTTGCCATTTTTCTTAATGGTGCAGGTCACTATGGCAATGCTGCTACCTCACAAGATATGGCAGAGTGGGCAGGTGTTTCTGTTGGCACTGTCCACAACTGCTATAAGCAAGTAATAGTTGCTATCCTGCACCATCATGATGAATTTATTCACTTCAACTTGAATAATCAGAAGGATCAGGAGGAAAAGGAAAAGGCTTAGCAATATATGGAGGAAAGGACATGCTCTGAGTGAAGAGGTGGATTTTTATGTGTTGATGGAACACCATTCAATCTCTTTCAAAAACCTGGCTGGCATGGTGAAGGTTTTTTTGATCGCAAATCCAATTATTCCCTTTCCAATCAGGTATGTAATATTTAATATTTAATCAGATGTGACTCACCAGTATTCAAGGTTGTGATCTTTCCTCACAATCTAAGGATTGTTGACTATGCAATTGGTGTACCAGGAAGCCTACATGATTCAACTGCATTTCAGCACACACAAATTGCACGTTTTCCAGATCAGTATTTTGGGCAGCATGAATGGCTTTGGGCAGATAGTGCATATGCTTGTCAGCCATGGTGTGTGGTCCCATTCAAAAGACCCACAGAAGGTAGTTTGTCAAGAGCTCAGAAGACCTTTAATTATTACTTGTTTAAAGTATGTCTTTTAAACTTTATAAAACAACTTAATCATCATGGCTTCTAGGCATATGTTCGTTCAGAGCACATGTGTGGATCTATCAAGAATTGTTTTCAATCGTTACGTGAAATGTGCATTCAAATCCAAACCAAAGATGATCTGGAATATGCAAATGCTTGGATCAGGTCATGCCTTATTCTCCACAATATGATAATTGATGTGGAGGAAAAGCTTGGGTTAAAACCATCAGCACATGCTTTTGCTGCAGAAGCAGAAAGAGAGAATCAAGATGAAAATGAAGAAGAACTTGAGGAAGAGTTAGTAGAAAATGGGAATGAGAACAATGGGGAACAGCATAGAACAGATGGGCAACAATTCCGACACACACTTATGCAGAACTTACATCAACACCTTCATCACACATAGTATAACATGTTGACACAATGCTGTACATATATAAGGCCATGATATATTACAGGCAAAGCTACAACAAACCGACAAAGATTCTCATGTTATGGAAAGAGACTGCAATGCAATGAACAACGTTAACATCAAATCAATTTATAAGCTACCCTCACCAGCATCCAAATTCGACCTTGCCTTCAGTGCCTCCCCCTGAAGTTTCAACTGCTGTAGCTCAACCTCCAACTCAAGCTTACGAACCTCATTGTTCAACAGGGTTTGTGCATGACTGAGACACTTTGTTTCTATATCATGTTCAAGCAACTGCATCTCACGTTCATGGACCTGTTGCTTGTCATTGTTGACAAACTGCTCCTCACGAGCCCAGTGCTTGAGTTCACGGTCAGCACGACGGTCATTTGATTTTTGAGCCTGCAATGAGGCAATGCCATGAAACATCGTTCGAGTAGCCTCACCCACTTGCGAAACAGCCTGATCAACAGGCGATGTGCACGCACATTTGTGTGAAGAATTCAAGGTAGTCAAGGTGCCTGGTTCCATAGAAAACCAATTCTTGTCATCCAACTCCTCAGATGACATCTCTGGGGTGAATATCTTTCTTTTTTTGAGTTGGAGACTGGTGAGGAGCCTTGAAGGTGCACCATCAGGATCAGAGTCATCTGTCACAACTGGACTCAATTCCATTGACTGGTCGGCTACCTTGGATTCCTGCATCTGCTTCTTGTTACGATTCACTTATACCCCTACTCTTTTCTCTTCACTCTTACTCTAGTTTCCTTACAGACATTGCTCTCGCTGTTCGAGTCCCGCCTGAGCCGCTTTATTAATCCCCTTTTTCTCTTATCTTTGCTTACTTATTTAGCGTGACTCATCCGCAGTATCCGCAGTTGTACTGATACCGCTATCTCTGACTCGCTCCCCTTCTTCGCGATTCCATCGCATTCTATAGCCAAGTCATTCCTTTTATGCTCCACTTCATTCTCTCTTGACTCGCCTATATAAACCTCTCGATACCCTCGATGTATTCCCCAAGTTAGACCTACCCGAATCTACCTTGTTCATCGATTCCTCTCAGGCCCTCCAGTCCTCGCCTCGTTATCAAGCAGGCGTTCCCTTTGTCCCTCGTCGTCACATCCCCAAGCGACTCTCTTCGTCCCTGCGTCACAACATACGTTGACCAGGTCAACAGCTCACGACATACCGTTGAGGCTGAGGATAGCGGATCGCCCGTCTATCAAACCCTTGCCACGTCAGCTGAATAGCGACGTTAACGTCCCCTCACCCCTCGTCACTCGGGTCTACGCCTGAGCGTAACACTTCTCCTTTATAGTAAAAGCCGCAGATGGAGTGAGGCGAGGTTGACGTGGCGGAATATAATTGTCATTAAGTGAAATAATGTTGGGGGGCATGGAATCATCAACATCATCCATTGCAGTTGCAGGAGGTGCTGAAGTGGCAGAGGTGATGGAAAAATTTGGCACGATGTCAACATCATCCAGCATGAACAAGTCATCAAAGATGGATATATGGTGTTCGCTGTGGGTAGGGCCTTCATGAACCTTGCCTTCTTCAAGATCTGAGTCAACAGGTGGCACCAGAATGGATGACAATGGAATAGATGATAATAAAATGGAGGATGGTGGAACGGATGTCGGCAGATCAGATGATGGAATGACAGATGGCAGGGACGCAGCAGAAGCGGAGGCAGAATTCTCATGAACAACAGGCACTGTATCACCTAGAAGTGAAAGCTTTGGACGCAAATTAAAAAGTGCAGCAGCTTTCCCTGCATGATTCACTCCTGCATCAGCAGTGGTAACCACCATGTTGTAAGCAGGATTTGTTCTCCACCACCCATGTAGAGAGGAGAACCAGGGAAAATCATGCAAAATATTGTCTGGGATATATGAGACTTCGAGTACAGTGAGAGCAAGAGAAGCAGGAACCTACCCATCAGGCCCTTTGTCTTGTCGAACTTTTGAAGATCCTCTAGGGTCAGCCCTGCACCTGTCTGACCCAACTGTCTGATCTGTTTGTTGTACTTAGTTCAAAGACTACATATCCATCAGTTAGGTAGATCAAATATGAAGAAAATCTACTTTGTAAGACATCGCTGTGTAGCACTTGCTAATGCACTAGGATCTGGGGTGAAATCTGGCTCAGGTGCAAAAATGTACTGGGCAAGTTCTTGATAGACCATCTTCTTGGCAGTACCGAGCTGAGCCTTGCTACATCCTTCCTCCTTTGCATCCTGAGTTGAATCAGAGAATAGCTTCATCCGTTTTGCTGGATTGTTGTTGCACCATTCAATGAGGCGATCTGTACGGTAAGCATAATTCTTGTTCCATAATACCTTGGGAGCCTTGGAGGAGGTCTGCTTTGCCATGGCGAAAACAGGGAGAGCCACTGGACGACGATGACAGGTGCGACTAGCAAGGTTTAGTCGGAGATTTGGTGGTTTAATATTGGCCGAGGAGTCGCTCAACATGTCACTCTTTAGCCAAGTTTTCAATTCAACTTTGACAACTTTGACTCCTGCTATTGTCTACATGATGCTAACCATGTGTCAATAGGTAACTTTGCTACTGAGCTTGAATTAACCTGCGCACTCATGACATGAATGACCCATAGCCTGCTGGTATGCAGAACTTTGAATTCTGTTTCCTCAATTAGTTCAAATTACTACCCCTGATATCTTTTTTTTTTTTTTTTTTTTTTTTCATTTTTTTCATTTTTTCGATTTTACCGGTGCAGTCCCTCATAAGTATAACTGAGGTGACCAAACGTCAAAATAAGTGTCTGTTTCCCAAACACTAACAAAATGTCTTTTGATATCAATAGGTAAAAAAAGGAAAATTTGAGCTTGAAGAGTGTAATCATTATTGTAATGCTAACTTGCTCCAGAGTGGTGCAGCCTGAAACTGTTCTAAATATGGCGGCTCAGGGTTTGTTGCAATCGTGTAGCCAACAACATAACAGCGAACAGGGAAGGCAACATCTTACGAGTTACGACTCAGTGACACATTCAGGGTCGACGAATATGGTGGTCAGATTGCACTTTTAATCACACACTTTTTTTTTCTGGGATCTCACATCTTTTTTTTTTGGAATCTCACACTTTTTTTGGGTTGATTGCGCACTTTTTTTTGGGTTGATTGTGCACTTTTTTTGTGAATCTCGCATTTTTTTTTGGATGATCATGCACTTTTTTTGGTCACGCACTTTTTTTTGCATCACGCACTTTTTTGGTTGATTGTTGATTGATAGCGCACCCTTTTTTTTTTTGTAAATGAACACATTTTTGACATGGGAAGAAATATACACGAATGAATGATCATGGTACTTGTTATGCTCAGGCGTAGACCCGAGTGACGAGGGGCGAGGGGACGTTAACGTCGCTATTCAGCTGACGTGGCAAGGGGTTGATAGACGGGTGATCCACTATCCTCAGCCTCAACAGTATGTCGTGAGCTGTTGACCTGGTCAACGTATGTTGTGACGCAGGGACGAAGGAGTCGCTTTGGAGGGGCAACAACGAGGGGGACGAGGAGAATGCCTACTTGGTAGCAAGGCAAGGACAAGGGGCCCGAGAGGAATTGATGAGCAAGGTAGATTCGGGTAGGTCTAACTTGGGGAATACATTGAGGGTATCGAGGGGTTTATATACACGAGTCGAGAGAGAATGAAGCGGAGTGTAAAAGAGATGACTCGACGATAGAATGCGATGGAATTGCGAAGAAGGGAGATGAGTCAGAGATAACAATAATAGTACAGCTGCGGATACTGCGGATGAGTCACGCTAAATATGTAAGCAATGATAAGGGAAAAAGGGGGAATAATAAAGTGGCTCAAGCAGGACTCGAACAGCGAGAGCAGTGTCTGTAGAGAAGCTAGGGTAAGAGCGAAGGGAAAAGAGTAACGGTACGCGCGAATCGTAACATTACCCCCCGGTTAAGGGTCAAGTCCATGACGAAGACTAGAAGTCTCTGTAACCAGAGCCGGTGTCGTTGAAATCCACCTCCATAGAGACGAATGGGTCCATGTCGGGAGAGGGGGAGCGGGCGGGTCGTCTAGTGATGGGAGAGCATCGAGCTCGAGGGAAGTGGAGACGGCGTGGGGCTGGGTGATAGGATCCTTGAGAGGAGGATCCGGATGAGGATGAGGGGGGAAGGACGGGGGAGCGACGAGGCCACGAGGGGCAAGAGAATCGTTGATGGCCCGGAGCGTACTCCTTGCACTTGTTGCACTGGTATCAAGGACAGTTGATATGGATGTGTCCGACCGTGTGACAGTGAAAGCATTGGAGGGTGGCGTGAGGACAGGGAGATGGGGCTCGTGGGTGGTCGAAGCGGGAGAGGACCTGTAGTTCGGTCTCGTTGAGGGGGGAGGATGACGTGGAGATGGGGGGAGACTCTGGTGCGGTGACGAAAGTGGACGGGGAGGGGTAACGGAGGTGGGAGTCAACTTCCGCGATGAAGGCCAGCATATCGCATTGGTACATGGTCTGGACGAGATGATTCTCCAGAGTTCTGAGGACGTGGGCGAGGTGGGAGCGGTACGCGGCCGTTTTGGCAGAGGCAGTGGGGGCGGAGGTGGTGAGGAGGATATGCGACATAGAAAGGAAGGCTTTGTATAGGTGTGTGAAGGTGGAGTTTGGCTCCATGGTGTCTAGAAGGGCGCGGGAGAGGGGGAGGTGGCGCAGTTGATAAACCGTAGCGTCGACCAGATCTTGGTCAAGAGGGAAGGGGTGGGTGGGGAAGGCCAACGGGGGGTGGTTGACCGGGGCGCGTCGACTGGAGAGCCTGTCGATGAGGGGAACAGGGGAAGCAGGGGAGGACCAGGTGTATCTGGCCCAGACGTCGTCGGAGGGGACAGAGGGGGGAACGGGGGATTCGTAGGCGGGGTCCAGTTGGTCCTGGGCGTTGGCGGTGGAGGACCAGCCGGTCTCGACGATGTCGGAGGCGTTGTCTGAGGTGGGGGTGGTGGGGAATGACATGATGGATGCGATGGTTTGGGGGGAGGAGAGACCGTGACGTTGTTTATATCCATCTAGGATATCTGCGGAGTTCCGTAGGTTCCGCTCAGGTTCCCAGGAATCTTCTTCGGCGGAGTACCCTTTCCATCGGATCAGGTATTGTCGGGCCGTCGGGGACCCGCGGTGTTTGACAATCTTCTCGATTTCGTATTCCTCCTGGCCATCGATAAGGTCAGGTGGGGGGGCGGGGAAGTTGGGGCTGTGTACGCGGTTTTCGCGATAGGGCGATAAGAGAGAAGCGTGGAAGACAGGGTGTATCTTCCAGGTACGGGGGAGGCGGAGTTTGTACGTCAAGGGGGAGAGGACGTCAGTGATGGTAAAGGGGCCTTCGCGTTTTGATGCGAATTTGGGGTTGACAACGAGGCATTTGAGGTTCCTGGCTTCAAGCCAGACTTGGTCGCCTTTGGTGAAGGGGGTAAAGGGTTTCTTAGAGCGAGTGGCCATAGTTTGTCTGGCGAGCTCGTGTGCAGCGAGGGCTTCATTGCGAGCAGCGGTGAGAGAGCAGAGACGCTCTTCGAGGGCGGGGATCTTCGACTGAGCAAAGATTTCGGGGAGGGCTTGGGGTTCGTATCCCATCATGAGATAGAACGGTGATTGTCCGGTGACGGAGTGAGGGTGGTGATTATGGGCAAATTCGGTGTGGGGAATAGTTTCAGACCAGGAGGACGGGTTGCTTCCACAGAAGATGCGGAGATAGGTTTCAATCTCCTGGTTGACCCGTTCGGTTTCACCGTCGGTTTGGGGGTGGTAGGCGGTAGAGAGGGCAAGGGAGTATCCGAGGAGTCGGGAGAGCTCCTTGGCGAAGG